>JXTC01000053.1:816228-840621 GCA_002914845.1 Trema orientale | reverse complement strand
TTAATTTAATTGTTTGGATAAATTGATAACTAGTCTAGGTTAGTAATTAACAAGTTATAGCAATTTCTCTGTGGGAACGATATCTTTATTCATCAGTTTATTACTTGTTCGATACGTGCGCTTGCGTATAAAAATCCATAACAGTTTCCATATTTTATTTATGTATTTATATTTTTATTTTTATTTATCTAAATTGTAAACTTATTTAGTTTGGTTGTCTAGATAAAGTTAGGTCACGATAATTCTAGTAATTAACGATAATTTAACACCCAATTTCTCGTGGAATCGATAACTCTCTTTTCACTTTATTACTTGATTACGACCCGTGCTCTTGCGGTTATTTTACTTATATGCATTATAGCGTAACAGGCACTCGTTCTTCATGTGTCCGGGCTTCTTACATTCAAAGTATATGATAAGATCATCTCTAGCTTTCTTTTCTCTATAGTCATTACCCTTATTGTTGTTGTTGTTATTATTGTTTTTTTTTTTTGAACGGTTTCCTTTCTTAAATTTTAAGTACTTCATGTAATTCTGAGTGAGAAAAGCAATGTCATCAATCTCATTATTGCCAAATTCATCATCATCTTTTTCTTCTTGGGTGGATGACTTAAGGGCGATAGTTTTCTTTTTCTTTTCATTTTTGTCTTCTTGATTGTGCTCTTTCATCATAATCTCATGAGCCATGAGTGATCCTATGAGTTCTTCAGGTGGGAGCTTAGAAAGATCTGTAGCTTCTCTAATGGCCACTACCTTTCCTTAACAAGCTTTAGGTAGGCTAATAAGGATCTTATTCATCAATTCGGTTAAATCATAAGTTCTACTAAGAGCATTAAGAGCATTAGTGATAGAAGTGAAGCGAGTAAATATTTGAGCAATTATTTCATTACTATTCATTTTGAACAACTCATATTGATGCACAAGCATATTTATTTTTGTTTTTTTTAATGAGTTCGTTTCTTGATGTGTAACTTCTAGTATTTTCCACATTTCAAAAGCATTAGTAGCTTTTTCTACACTATTATAAATGCTTCTATCTAAATCACAAATCAAATAATTTCTAGCTTTAGCATTTTTAGAAATTATGATTTTGTACTTTTAAACAAAATCTTTATGTGTTTTTGCAACCCAAGTATCTCCTTCTCTTTTCTTAGGAATGATAGGACCATTCATAATAATATATCACAAATCATAATCCACAGATAAGAGATAGCATTCCAATCTACTTTTCTAATAATTAAAATCAGTTCCATTGAAGAATGAAGGTTTGGTAATAGAAAACTCCTCGTTTTGAGAATTCATTGGGTAAGCCATCTCAAGACAGTTAAGTCAATAATTTTCAAAAATTTGAGCACGAAGCTCTGATACCAATTGTTAGCCTAAGATTGACTACCCAAGAGGGGGGTGAATTGGGTTTTAAAACTTTTTAAAAAGCTTTTCAATTATGTAAAACCATAGACAACTATTTTGAAACTTTGAAGCTAAATAAACAATAATGCCAAATATATAACAATAATACCAAGTCAATTAAATATAAAAAATATCAAACAAACAATCAAATAGTTTACAATAAAGTAAATAGTGTAGGGATAGAAAAAATAAAAACTTGATTTTTATGAGGTTCGACAAACATGACGATTTGCCTACATCCTCGACTCTCGGTAACTTGCTTTGAGCTTTCCACTTTTCAGACCAAGATTGTGGGCTTGACTAACCCTTGTACAAATTGAGTAAATTCTTCTTAGGCTTACTCAACCTTTACATCAGTCTTGAATCCGGCTCTATCACGCCTAACTACGGATTGTTTAAACTTTGGTGCCAATCTCACCTATACTGGGTTATTTAGACAATGGTGCCAACCTCACCAACTCATGATTTGTTTAGACTCTGGCAATAACCTAACCTACTCTTGGGTTATTTAGACTCAGGTAGTAATCTCACCTAAATCGGGTTGTTTATGACTCCGGTAGCAACCTCACCTATACATGGAATATTTATGACTCTAGTGTTAACCTCACCTTACACTCAATAGTTTTTTAATACAAAAGTGAACATACTCATAAACTCTCCTTACAAAGTAATGAATACAATTTTGGCTTAGGAGATTTGAGAACAATGCATAATGGATTCTCTAAGATTGGCTCAATATGATTTAAAAGTTAATTTAATATAGAAATAGGCTTTTGCACTTTGAAAGTAGTTGGATAGCTATTTAAGTTCATGTAAAGTCTTTTTCAAGTCTTTAAATAGCTTCTATTAATAAGCTTGTAAGAAAACTAGCGGTTTCTAACTGTTTTACACAGTCTCTAGAGTTTTTGGTAGACCGGTAAAATTTCCGGTAGACTCCCAAAAACTAGCCGTTGGTAGTGTGGCTGTAACAGTCGAAATTTAACGGTCATATTGAAGTTTTTGGTCTATCTGATGATACTTTTGGTCTACTGGTAATCATTTCTAGTCTACCTAAAACTTTTAGTTTTTGACAGCTTTTTGGCGTTTTTCTAAATTCTGACAACTTTTGGTGTTTTTCAAATTCTGACTTCTAAATGTATTTTAAACACTTTAAAAACATTAAAAATCAATTTGAAAAGAATATTGTGTCTATTGCAAACTTGTTTTAGTCTCACAAAAGTATTTAATAATAATTTAGAAAGTGTTCATACCAAAACATATTCTAGTTTGTAAATAGAAAATCTCTTTTTAGCTTATTACAAATAATCATGACTTCATACATATTTGTAACTTTTAAAGATCATAGGACTTATTTTAAAGGTGTACATTTAATTTTTCAAATCAAGTGAATATTTTGAAAGTAGTTTAAAAAATTTGGTTTGAAAATTCCTTTTGTTAAAGAAATTTGAGCCCAAATGATCATAAAATGTCTATACATAAACTCTCATACAAGACTAAATGCTTTGACTCTTTTTCTAACTAAGTCTTGTAACGTTGATCTTTAATGGTCCTCACGCTTCAAGCTCTTCTCTGCATAATCCATCTTGAATATCTTTTGTGATTTTTTCATCAATTTGCTACATACTGAAGTAGATTATTATTCTTTAATTATATGTTTGTTAATGTCAAAACATGAGTATAAGATTGAAATCGAAAAAGTCAACACACTTAAGATACCAAATCAAATCAACCACACAAGTACTCAATTATCCAATTGAGACCAACAAGATAAAGTAAACCCATCTTGACTTAATCAATGAACAAAACTTGTATTAAATACCAAGTATTCATAAATCCAATGAACACCAAAATCATATAAAATCCAACATAATAAATTGCATACATGACGGAAAGTTTAGAAAAATAAGTAAAACCAAATAATAAGGCACATAAAGCTGTAACGACAAAGTTTCACAGAACCTCTAAACTAGGATTCAAAATCTAAAATTTTTCCATTCATACAAGGCTCCAAACCGGATACCATAACTAAGTTTTACTTAGCAAAATTCTTGTAACAAGATATCATAAATTAGACTTTTAGAAACATATACACAAGCCTCCAAAAATTTATATAAACACCACATTGATTCATACCAAAGGTTGTCTAAGAAATCAGACTTGTCGCAAAAAGTTTACATATAAATTTTTCATAAACATTCTATGTCTACTCCCAAGTCAATTTGTAGATCAATTTACGGAAGTATTCCTTAGGCTCAAAATTAAATACCAAGCAGAAATTTGATAATATTTAATAAGGATGTATACTAAATTCAAAACTAGAAAAATACTTGGAACTTTAGGTTTATAAAAATTATCTTGGCCTGAAGGATTTTCCAACTAGTCTTACAAAATATAGACTAGGATTTTCACTTGTATCACAACTAAATTTTAGTATAAGTGAACATTCAAACTTTGTAATAAGGTAGTCTCACAAACCCCAATCTCAAATAACCCATAAGGTTTTGAAACCATACATCATTTGAAAAGGTGAATTACTTTTACCTAACCAATATTTCAGGTTTAAAAATGTTCATAGTCCCCTTGGAAGCAAACATGCCACATTAATAAAATACAAAAATTCACACTGTTTAATACCTGAATTATCAACTTCAAATTTCCAAAAGTTTTAAACCCAAGCAACACGACATTGAATCCAACTAGATTCCACTAATTCAAAAATTTCTTTATAAAAATCAAACTTGGTAAGACAGGAAGAAAAACGATTTTAATTTGTAACTAAGTCCATAGTATTAAATCAATTTATGAATGAAAAAGTAATACGTCATGACCATCCAAAAGTCAATTTATGAATGAAAAAGTAATACGTCATGACCATCCAAAAGTCCTACCAATACATGATACAAAATTACGGAAATGATTTACCTAACACTCAAACTAGTTAGTCACATATAAACAATTTTCAGGAAATTCAAATCACAACTCCATAAGATGCAAGGTACCAAATTGCTGTCTTAGAATCTATGAGATTTATATAGCTTACTACTATTATGGACATAAGAGTACAAGAATGAATGTCCATTCAAATCAGAGAATTGTGACAGGAGTAGAATTTACTATCTCATGTCAATTTCAATATTTCTGAGACTAGAGTCTCTTGGATATAACCATCCCAAGGATATCAGAGTTTCACTCTAAGGAGATGAACACAGGATTCAGAACGAACCGGAGTGAAGACAATATATTTAGCCAATTCCTAAGTAATGTATGAGGTAATTGTCAAACACTTTTCTAAACCTTTTTAAACACCAAAATATCACATACAAGATACCAAATGGATCTGAAGTCTAAAGCTCTAATACTACTCTGTCATGACCAAAAATTCGAAACCGTGATTTTTAGTAATTTTGAGTGAAAATGTAATTAAATATCGAGTTTACAAAATTTAGGAAAAATCAATGAATTGGAATTTTCATTTTGGTCCTTAAATCATTATAAATTCCATAACTAAGAAATCTCTTATTAGTTTTAATTAGTTATGAAAAATGCACACTAGAGTTTAAGAAGAACTTTAAGTGATTTATTTGGAATAGCTGATAAATCATAATTTTGGTAAAATGAGTTCAAAGAAATATTGAGTTCAAATGTCTAAAATAGTTTACAAAAATAAATTATAATTCCAAGTACTCATATTAGTAGTAAAATCGTATTCATACATCCATTTAGTAAATAAACTAATCTTGGCTAAATAATTAGACACAGAGAGAAAAATGGCAAGATAGAGGAACTAAATAAGGAAGAAATATAAGTCTGCAAGCACAAGCCAATAAGCTTGTTAGCCACCAGGACAACTATCTCAAATAAACAAATATCTGAAAGTAGGAGAAATAAGGGGTGAGCATCCGAATGCTTAGTAGAGATTCAATTACAGATGTTTAACCATAATAAAATACTTACTTCTAAAGTCCTGCATGGTCAATGAAATATTCAAATAGTTTTCCAGAAATCCAATTAAAATCATTATCCAAAGATTCAAACAATCTAAACCATTGTAAAACATCATATCAAAATAAGCACATATTATTCAAGTCAAGCATATAACAAGCAATGTAGTCAATGATATGTCCGAGCCACCTAATCTAGTGACCGTAAGTATGCTATATAGTCTTAGCTACCCAAATGGGAGACTGTAAATGTGTAACATGGTTTGAGCTACCTAAATTGGTGACCGTGAGTATGAAATGTAGTCCGAGCACCCTAGATAGGGTACCGTAAATCCAAGCATCCTGAAGAGCTACCGTAGGTGCAATTATGCGTGCAATACTATATGGATGACATAAATTAAAATATATATCATTTTCTACAAAATCACAGAGTAGACCATGTAATATTTTTAATCAAATTAACTTAGTTCTCAAAACTAAATTCTAATTCAATTTGGATTTTATAAAAATTTCGGCAACATAATGGCTATTTTTTTTCGAAACCCATTCAATCCAATTCCCGCAGAAAACAATTTCAAATAAGATATATAGCACGCCAACCAGTGTGACGTGCCTCTCAGGTAGCTAAATATCAAATTAGGTTCAAAACTATGTCTAAGCACATTTTTCCAAATCATTTGACAAAATTCCATATTTGTTCAGAATATATAAATTGATAATAAAACCAAATTTAAAATCAAATAATTGAATCCCTAATTCAAACGAGTGACTAGACCATGCTATAATGCTATAAAGCGCGTTTGGTATCGTTTGGGGATCGTTAGGAGGGTTGGGGGTCATTTTCAAACTTTTGATCGCCCGCTTTGAACTGTCATTTTTCTAATGTCGTCTCAAATTAAAATACGAATGTCACCACTGAATTTCTAGCACCCAAATTTGCTAGGTTAGACATATAACTTGACTAATTTGAGCTCGGGTCGAAACTCGACCCAATAGCATGCAAAACGAGGACAAATTAGAGCCGCCCGATTTTGACGGCCTTACCCATCACGAAATATAGTCAATATATATATATTTTATTTTTTATATTTTCATGAGTACATGAAAAATATGAAAGTTTTATGATCTAACAGTCCGGTTAAAACGTCAACTCTTAAACCTGAAAAGTTCAAAAATATTCAACAATGGAAAAATTCAATCAGGATAAAATGGAGTTGAGAAATATATACCATGATATTCCTCGTGACGAGACGAAGGTACAGAGACCAGTTTCACAGCCTAAGGTGGCCAGAGAGAGAAATTAAGGGGGAATAGAGGGAAAGTGAGGGGCACGTGGCACCCCTTTAATGTGTTGTGCTTTTTTTTTAAAATTGCATTTACTTTTCAAATCTCTTTCATTTAGGTCCTCCAAAAATTATAATTTAGTCCTTGATTTTAAAAAATCTTTGCACCTTAATCCCCATTATTTAATTCCGAAAAATTATAAATTGACCAAGTTTCCCTTAAAATTTATGGGTTTTTACAATATCATTGTGTGTATGTTTTGTGTGTATATTATGTGTGTCCATTGTGTTATTCATATATATATTTTTATACACTTTTTTGATACGGTTTGCTACATATATAATTACATTATTCTTCATCAAAAGAAATGGTCCATTATTGACAACTAGAAATATTTTTGTTATGGAAAGTTCTATTGCCACATCTTTTAAATTTTCATTAACTCCTAAATTACCCTTTTTGAAAAAACATGTAAAATTTCTTTCTCCACTCATGTAATCAAAGAAAACCATTTGTTTGTACTGGCCATATTATTGGGAATGTATGCTCTCCAAAGCATATTCCATCATGTAATAAATATTTTCTAGAATTAATAAAATTTGTTAGATATTTTTATTATATCTTTTGCATATGTATGATTGAATAAAAGTCTATTTAATTATATAATATGTATCTTTGTGATCACGAGGTGGATTCACAAAAGACATCAATACAAGTTATTTTGTAATTAAATAAAATTATTCGCAGTTAATAAAATAAAGTTGGACTCTTTATTTTAACTATTATAAATTCATTGAGTAATTTGTCTTAATTACATATGGATTTACTAATGTAGTTAGACTTCATTGAACGAGTCAATTATGAGATTTAATAAATCTCAAATAACTGTCAGATTTATTAAATCTCATTTGGCATTGATAATACTTTATTCCCAATCCTGAGTTAATTATAAATTCATATTTGTTTATACTGCAACATTTGAGTTACTAAAGGGTACAACTCTGATTGAGGGGTTAATATTCTCAATAACTTAGTGAGAGGTATTTATGGATAGTGATACTTATAGATGGATAATGTTGAGTTTGTATATACATATCCCTTGAAGGTTTTCGGTACTTGATCATAAAATTCTCTGGTCAGAGTGTGTCAACATATCTAATTAATATGTTGAAAATGATCATTAGAGAAAACCAGTAAGAGTCAAGAAATAAAATATAATTAAATTGATTGGACAGTTGAGATGTCAATTTAATTATGATATAATACAAATGATTAAAGTACAGATATCAATGTGACATGGGCTAATTATTACTAGTGTGATAATATCCGTAAAAATACCATTTAATAGTGGAGTGCAATTTCAATCTTTTAGTGGAGTAGATTTGAAATTTACAATTGGCCCAATTAATTTAAGGTACAATTATGGGAGCTACTATTTTATGAGCCCAAAGATCCCCGAGCTAGCCCGTAAATTCGGCTGTACTGCTAGAAGTCTAATTGATGGAAGGGAAATAGCAGTTGGGCCTCATAAGCCCAAGACTGCACAAGCCTAGCCCAGTAACTGGGCATAGACATGTGGCATTGTGCCATGAGGCACAGTGTCAAGCGTGTAGTGCAGTCCCATTAAATGGGATTTACAATTTAATTACAAGATGGATTATTTAAATTTTAGAAATTCTAAATTATTGTAATAATTAATTTGGAATAAAATTCAAATAGATAGTCTATCAGTAAAAATCTGTACGTATTATTTTGTGTTAGCCAATTTAATTTGGCAACTGTCAAGATAATAGAAATAAATATCTTTTATTTAATTTCTTGATTTGAATTAAGAAATCTAGATAAATAAAGGATAGATATTTATTTGAATTAATTTCTAATTATCTTAGGAATTAAATAATATTGAAAAGTATTTTAAAATTTAAAAATACGCCTTTATAGGGTGTTACACGTTTTTTGCAGAGAATCTCTCTGGCAAAAAAATGTGTAGAGTAATCCTACTAAAAAGGGATTACTCTGGTACATCAAATCTAGACAAATATTTTTCTATTAGAAAGTTAACTTAAAAAAAAAAGATGTCCAATAAATTTTTGTATAGAGAAAGAGTTACGTAAAATTTCAAAGCGAGAATTTATCTCTGCATCTAGAGAAAAATAACTTTCCAAGAAAAATAAGAGCATACAATTTTTCTTGAGAATTTTGAGTGATCATAATTCTCTAGACAGAAAAGAAAAATACGCAGATCAATTAAAAGTTAAGTGACAAGAAATTCTTCTTTTTATTGTGTCAGTTTTTAATTTCTTATTTCCGGGTTCTAATCATTTCTCTTGTAGCATACAAGGTGACCACGCACCAAATACGGTATAGAAAACGGGCCATAGTCCGGAAGTCTTTGGAGTGGGATAACTCGCATCATTCTTCTGTTAGCGTCAGTAACGGTGTACAAGACGTTAGATCTTTTTCCTTCTAACTTTACGAGTACGATCTTGTTGTTTCCGCTGCGTTATGTGTTTGCATGATATTAGGTTTCTATTTTTTTTTGAAATCTATGGCTATCACATCACATGCTATAATATTTAACCAACGCGTATAATTGACGAGTTTCTTAAAATAATAATAATGAAAAAAAAATTAAAATTGAATCGCAGGTGAATTAAAATCTTCAAAATTCACAACTAATTCATTTATGATTGTAAAATTTTAAAACTACTTATATACTATTTTGATATCTTGAGATTTACTGTATGAGTGTTCTACTAGAAGTGTAATAAGAAACATGATTTCATTTTTATTGTTAAATGTGTCCATTTATATCATTTTGTATATAAGTATTTTTTATAAAACAAAAATTGAAAAAGAGGTGAGAATGGAAAAAAAAAAAAAAGATAACAACAGAACCACCATTTTTTTATTTATCGTTTTCTTTTTAAAGGCTGAAAGTGAGTTATCAGTTCTGTTTTTTTTTTATAATCGAGTTATGAGTACTGTATATATCATTTGTAATACTGTTGTTTTCTAAACGATGCCGCATTCACAGACATGTAGTTTTCATAATGATAGGATTAGTACTAATTCATGATATTGTTGATGGACGGCAATAACATGTCTTTTTCAATCTTTCTGGTGCTTATGAGCTATGATGACGGTTTGCACATGATTTCTCAGTAATTACCATTTTAAAACTTCGTCTTGATGCCCTGACAAAAATTAATTTCATTTTGATACGATATGTCGTTTGTTGGTAACTTGTTTTTCGATTATGTCGTCAATTTGATCTCCGGTTTCATTCGTCTTCAATATCATATTATCCCATACGACATGCTATTCTTAATTTACTTCGTTTTTGCGCTAATTCTCGGAGTCTCCACAGCGTGCTGCAAACAAAAGATTTTCTTTAAAAAATATATATATATATATATATTGCTCTCTGTCCATTGTTTCTTTTACTAGGGAAAGAATTGATGTCATCGCTGCCCATTAATCCGTTCGTTATTATAGGAATTTCGACATAGAACTGAAAATGTCTAACTCAATTATACACGAAGGAGAAGCCCAAACACTCCTACTCAACACTGCACATTCTATTAAGCAGACAAGGTCTTAAAATAGAACTATGATAGAGATACAAATTTTACGCCTAATAATATGGTATGCTTTTTAACCACTCATACTCATTTTACAAAGGTAGTTTAAAAGCATACCACATAATGTAACTTCTAAAATACATTTCCGTATATCCCTAGTATTAGTCCTTGAAAAACGCTATGGAGTATAGAACTTTGGACATATCCTAAAAGATCTTAATAGCTGTACCAACCCATTATTGGTTTCTCTTTGTCTATGCATCATGAATAGCTAGTTTACTTGAGAATATAAATGAGGGAGGTAAATAATAAAAAAATTAGTGGGATAATTAATAATAACAAATATATATTAACTATATATATTTTGCACAACTAATTAATTATGTGCGAGAACTTTGTGCTGTCATAGTATAGAATTGTCAAACGTGTTGTATTACATCTATGATACCAAATCATTCCAATTAATCGACCACTCATATATATGGATCAAATAAGTAGTGTAACAAATTGTAGATCATATATATTATTCCCAAAATTAAAAAATCAAATAGTACATCACTCGTAACAACCAAATAATCAGCTCAGTGAATCATAAACAAACAAGACAAAAAAAACAGAATACAAAATCAACCGTGGCCTAGGTACAAACCTTATTATAGTATAGAATAATTAATCAATAATTCAAGAAAAAAGTAACAAAAGTGGCAAGAGAAAACGCGAAGAAGGCCCCGATATTGCGGAACGAAGAAGCAGAGTCGTCCCACCATTTTTGTTCCATGCTAATAGTGACCTTTTGTCCAAAGGACTTGCAGTGGTCAGTAACGGTGCAAATGAAGTAGCGAGTGTTGTTGGTTGTCAAGGTGATACTTGCTGGGCTGGTCTGGTAGATGGTTCCATTGATAGGGTTTGTTGTGTTGCAGCTATCGTAATCGGCCTTTGACACTTCCGCAACGTTGTGGTTCCCGCTCCATTGGAACACTGGACAAAAGTCACATAAGAAAATTAGACGAATATACCAATTGTGTGTCTAATTAGAATAGTTATCATAGTAAAACAACATTACAGCACATTAATAAAAGTGTGAAATTATATTTAAAATTCATCGTAACTACTAACTAGTTATTAGGACTCACCTTTCTATTTATGTATGCATGTGACCCTAGCTACACTCTAGATGTACCTATAAGCATTTTTCTGGCCTATATATGATACTTTTTTAAGTAATACAAGTTGTTATATTTGTTGTTTCAAACGAAACCTTTAAATATAAAAGAAAAATGCACAAATTGGTTTTATGCTGCTTTAGCATGCAATATGAATTTTAAGAATTACTATGTAAATCTATATTCATTTTGTCATATATATTCTTTTGGATTTTCAAGAATTCATAGTATATGTGCTAATTTGACGAAATCAAGTTTGAAAAAAAATAAAAATACTAGACATGCAAGATCACTAGATTGAAAGTATCAATATTAGTATAGTATTTGTGGTTGCAGGCATGGACTAGTGGTAACTGTTTATAACCACACTTCCTAGCAATTCTTAAATTCGAATTTGAAGGCCTATAATTGTCCTCGTTTTATCGAGTCCTGCCTTAATAAGAAATTATAAAAATCAAAATAAATTAATAAGTAGTAGAATATGAATAAGATCAGAGTAATAATTAGGTGTTGTATGTAATTCAATTTTAATTAACATACCAATTACATCGCCTATATCAAAGCTCTTGGTTCTAGCCCAAGTGGAGTAGGCAACGTTGCCAGCTGGAGGGAGGGTCCAACCCAAACTGTCTCCCACAGTGTAAGTATCCGCAGCTGAAACTTTCAATAGGGTCACCGCCATCACAACAAGCAAACACCCTGTCACGCTAGCCATTTTTTGGTTCTTCATGATTATGTATGTGTTCGTTCCCACGGGTCGTCCCTTGTTCTTTTCTAATGAAAGTGATCAAAGTACTTTAGCTCTATTGATTTTGGTATTGGACTCTTTGAATTGTGATTCTTATATATATATAGAAGAAATTAATGGTATAAATTAATTATCTCCCTTGGGAAGTTATGTACGTTGAATACTTGATAAGAAATATTCTTTCAAAATGGGCGACTGTCTATATTTAATTAATCATGGAAATCTAGAAGGGTTTGACCAAAGACCTAGAGTCTCCTCGTTCAGAATCTTTCTTCGTGAATGTGGGTACATGGGATATATATACTCTTACTTTTACTTTTTATTTTCGTTCTTCCTTAGACTAATTATTTAATCGTTCCTTTTCTAGTGTGGAAGCAAAGGTGAAAGATAACATGTGATTTCCAGGAAAGAGATCATTGGTGTGAACTAAATAAACCAATATCATGTGGTTGTTCTAGTAATTCTTCCCGTGACTTTACTTTTATCAGCTCCCTCTTGGTGATTTGATTATTATAAATAGCAAAGACGAATAAATGGTAGAACAATTGATATTGCTTTAATATGATCTCTTGGCTTAGATCAATATAACTTATAGAATAACACAATCCACAGGTTAAATTTCTACTAGTGCTAACTAATTGTTGCTATTGTTAATTAATATCATAAAATCTATCAATACTACTTCACTTTTTTTTTTTTTCCCGAATGTCATTATAAAAATAAGGGTAACTGAAAAAAAAAAAAACCTTATGGTTTAGATATTTTATAATTTAAATCTTGAAGTTTGAACTATGCAAAATAATAAGAATTTTTGAAAATTAATACCCTGAGTTAACTTTTAGAATAACTTTAACTACAAAAAGACAATAATATTATCATCAAAATTAAGGAGAATAATAAGGATTAATTCAGTTTTAATGTAAGATATTATTATTTTTTCGTTACTAAATTAGTCAAAAAGATAATTCAGGGTACTAATTTTTAGAAATTTCTAATCTCGGGATATTATTTTGTAAAGTCAAAATTTCAAGGTGTAAATTGTATAATACTCAAATTTTGGAGTATATTTTTGCAGTTGACCTTAAAACTAATGACACATATACCGTGAATTTGTCACGCTCTCTATGAAGAATTTTTTTTAGCTACAAATGCACCTGACATATCCACATGTATTATCAAAGTTGTCCATCACAATGAGACCAAACATATTTGTGCATGAGTTTCTTTCTCTATATCTTAAATACCAAAGGAAGAATAATATGGTTAAAATCTACCATGATTTTTTGGTTTGCTTGGATTGAGAATTCAATTATTCACCTGATATTATTATAACTTATATTATTTACCCTACTTTGCTATGCCCCTAATGTGAAATTATTATTCAATTAATAAATGCGTAAATGCTAATTGTTCAATTCCATAGTTTTGTTCAATAAGGTTATGAAAATGTACCGCAATAGAATGATGGTCGTCAATATAATTCATTAAGACAACAAATAAATCTGACGAAAAAAATAAAGATAGTAAACGTTGGGAATTTGAGAAAAATATTGTTAAATTCTTTAGCAGCCAAAGAAGGAAAGTAAAGCCGGTAAATTTGACTCCGTACGTACATAGTGGAAACATTTTCCAAGTAGTGAGAAGTGCGTATTCTCAATATATATATATATATATATATATTTCTTTTTTTTTTAGGGGTGATTTTTTTTTTTTTTTGAAAAGTTGGGGTAATATAAATACAACTTGAGTTCATTATCAGTTTTTTTTTTCTTTAAAAAAAAAAAAATTCCGTAATCGGTGTCTGCCTCACCATGTTAAACGGCACAACTTTCCAAATAGATTATTTTATCTTGTTAGGTAGAGATTGACCAATGTAATTATTTAAGATGTAAATGCCTAGCTACGCGTTAAGATACTTATAAAATGTCATTTTATGCTCTTTTTTTTTTTTGTTAAATGCAATAAAATATTCTACAATATGCATTTTATTCAAACCCAAATTTTGATTTTTACAATTTATAAAACTATACCTTCAAGTTTCAACTTTCTGAAAAATAATACACATGTTTAGGAAATGACGAATTTACATCTCATTAAACACTAAGATTGAATTGAGATTTACTTATTCTTGTCTCCAAATATGAAATTTGCATTAAAATTTTGCATTTCTTACGTGTTGATACCAAAAATTAGTACAACAACAGAAATAGTAATTTGCAATAAAACGACAATAGAACTAATAAATGATAGTCGATTTATAGTAGTTCAACCAAAGAATTAATTAGCATACGTCCATTGTAGTCAATCTTATCAAGAATAAATAATGTTTACAAAAGATCCAGATCTATCAAGAATATAGATCTAAATATGGAGGCCTGAGATCTCCCATTCAATATTTTTTGGGGATCTCTTTATAGTTGAAAAAGCGTTATTTAATTTTGACAATGATAGTGGGGTAAGTGATGCTGGTTAACAATGAGTTGGCATGGGTTAGGAGTCGGTGGAATATCCTCCATATGCCTTGTTCAGTGTGTTGCACTATCTATTAAAATATAGACTTGAATTATTCCCTGAATAGAGGTAGCTCACGCGGACTGTGTGAGAACTTGTGTATGCAAGCTGTCCTGATCACCTGATCAGCTCGCCATTTTTAACCTCTTCTCATCTAACGAGCTGGATAAATTACCTCGTTAGTGAAGTGACGAATTTCCCATATAACATTTGCCCCCCAGTTTTAACCGTTTGGTCGCCCGTTAGCAAGCTGAATTTTTAGAACGACCAGTTGTGGAAATTAAATTTGAAATTTTTTCATGACGTCACTCCGAAAACGTTCTTAAGACGCGCATCAGTCATGTGCATTCTATCTTTTAGGTCTCTATGCACCAACGTTCGAATTCGTGTAACCGCTCTTCGTTTCGTTTCCGTATGCCTCCTTCCATTAGATTTATTTTTATCAAACGGTTGAGATCAAGTTGCCTTTTCATTAAACCCCATATAGCATTTTAGATCTGGTTTTCTTTTCCCTTATTTTCAGACTTTTAACGCTTTGAAGAGAGAGAGAGAGAGAGACGAAAGAACCTCTAGAGAGAGATTGCGACAGAGAAGCAAAACAACCGTCAATCCATCACGCTTCTATGATTTCTGGTGTTATTTTCTGGTAGGTACCTCTTTTCCCTTCCTTTGTTCTTTCTTTGATTAATTTGTTTAGGTTCTTTTCTTCGACTCGATCTTTAGGATACTCACACACTTGCATGGCTTCCTCTCTGCAGGTGCTTTTTAGGTTTAGGTGCACAATCGATGTGGGGAGGAAGCCCAAATGTTACGATTAAGCTTTCCCTTTCGTCCTCAGATTTATTTGTGCGAGCACTCTTCAAGGAGTATAAGAAAAGCCATACTTCAGAAAAAATGGTGAAATCTGTCGACATAAACACTGAGACTACCGAATCCGACTCAATATTGAGGGAGGTTGATCAATACCGTGGAGATGATGAAGCTTCTTCAGCCCGAAAGGAGTGATATTAAGAAGTATCATAGAGCTCAGTTGAGGTCACTTTGTCGGAAGAGGAAGCATGGTTAAGAGAGCTCGAGGCTTCAAAGTTCACAGCTCGTCAAATTGAAAGTCAGATCACAAACAACGAGTTGAAGGAAATAATCAGTTTATATTCCCTAAAGGAAGCTCATCTTTATAGGCCGAACAGATCTTGTCGAGTAAACTTTCTGCCACACACATGTTGTGCATTCTGCGAGCAGATTTTGGGCACTGGTGGTATGCTTCCACTCCAACTATATTTCACAGATGCCCTTGATTACTGTTATGCGATCTTAAATTCATATTAGTAAACGGCGAAAAAGGAAAGTAACTTTGTTCTCAAAATCGCATATGTCCTCATTTGATTATGCGACTTCTTCCGGATGACAAAGTGTGATCAACACGAAAAGGGAAAGCTTAAAATATAGGCAGAGATAAGGAAACAAGCTTCTTAATGGAGATCGAGTAATTTCCTTATTTGGTTCAAGGGATGTTACCCGATCATGTNATAGAAAGATTAAACAGAGGATAAACGAGAAGAAACTGACCTTGATCTTTCGAGAGGAAGATTCTGAAATGCTCTGATGATTCGTCCGAGGTAAGAAGATGGTTCGCCGGAAATAGGGAAGAAACCTCTGCAGGTGGCCGGAGTACTCTCGGGCTTCAAAGAAAAAATGGAAGAAGGAGACGAAAGGTTGGGATTTTTGAAAGAAATGAAATGAGGAAAGAGAAGAGGGAAAGGGCATTTATATTTAATGATTCGACAAATAACAGCTGTAGATCAAGAGATCAGTTACTAAAATCTGATGGCCGAGATTTGCGCGGGATTTGAATTCAGAATTAAAGCGGATTTAATTTTTGAAATACGAAACGATCTGATTTGAAATGATTAAGAAATGTCATCATTATCGTCACATCTGTTCGAAAAATGGAGAGGTTTTCTCGAGCTGTGTTAGCCGTTTAGGAGAAGATGACACGTGGAGGTGTCTGTCAGAAAAACGTACGCGCGATTTGGAAAAGATGGTTCGAGTTTTGACGACTCTTCAGAATCTCGAAGTGATCTCATAACCTCGCATATTTAAGCTCGCATTTGTCAGAGTAGGAAGCTCTATTTAGCCTAAAGGCTAATAGAGCTGGGGGGCAATTGTTATGCGATCTTAAATCTATATTAGTAAACGGCGAAAAAGGAAAGTAACTTTGTTCTCAAAGTCGCATATGTCCTCATTTGATTATGCGACTACTTTCGGATAACAAAATGCGATCAACACGAAAAGGGAAAAGCTTAAAATATAGGCAAAGATAAGGAAACAAGCTTCTTAATGGAGATCGAGTAATTTCCTTATTTGGTTCAAGGGATGTTACCCGATCGTGTTTTACCATAATTGTATTGTTCTGATTACACACTTACCCGTTTATGTAATTAGGTAACTTTAAGTCTTCCTCATCTATATAAAGGAGGCTTAATCTCATTGTAAGACACGAAAAAAAAAACTAGAATACACAATCTTCACGAAACACTTTCATTCTGTAATTTTCTTTGCTCCCATCCTGAGACCGAGAAACTCTTGTAATCCTCCAGAAAATAGTGAAGAAAAGTGGACGTAGGCTCATCTTTTTTGGGGCTGAACCACTATAAAATTCTTGTCTTTTTATTTACTTTGCTTTATTAATCATTTTTCACACACAAGCCACATCTTGAAATTTCTTATATTCATTGTTGACAAAACCTCCGTCAACACTTTTAGTCACGACAAAAATTGTGACTAAAAGTGAAAATTTTATAACGATATGAATATCATTTTTATGTTGTAACTAAAAGGTTCATAGCTAAAAATTTGTCACAAAAACTATAATTTTTGTTGTGACTAAATATATTTTTAGTCACAAAAAAATTCATTACTATTTAAACATAAGGTGACGACTAAAAACACATGTGACAATTTGTGACTAAATGATATTTTTCAGTCATAAAAAATTTCTAATTGTGACTGTCAGTTCTAGTATTAAAAAAAAAAAAAGAAAAAACAAAAGTTATTGTGACTAAAGAGATGCCATTAAATGGTAACTTTTTTACAGTAGTCATGTTCTTGTCCTCCCGGTTAATTCATGACATGCAGCACTGTTGACACCTCAGCTTCCAACAATTCACTCCTGCTAGCACTAAAGAAGAAAAGCTATTTAAGGAAGGAAGAATGCTTGCCATGAATAGCTTCACGTACTAAAATTTAATGGAAACAATTACTAATTAGCCATATTGGTTGATTGACAGAAACAATGGATAGGCCATATATTTGTTATATAAAAGTTTTTTATTTTTTCCCCCTTTATTTCTGATATATATAGTTTACGACTTTTTGCTATAACATCTTAAAAATTAATATAAACTAGAAACAGTAATAACGGATGAAAAAAATTAGCTATATATAATACTTATCACTTTTCGGCCAAAATTAGTGTACGAATATCATCTGTTCAGCGGACAACACAATGTTTCTTTATTNCTATATTCATTGTTGACAAAACCTCCGTCAACAATTGGCGCTAGAAGGAGGGCTATTCCAGCAAAGAGTTTGTCATTCTTGCTTCTTCAACAATGGCAAACACCAGAAATACTACCAGAAACGCTGGACTTAGCCAAAATTAGCCTCAAAGCACTACAGCTGCGCAGGATAATCCTGTTCATAACCAACCTGCCACGACCGCACCAGAGAACATTATCCAGAGACAAGATCGCATGGAGGATGCTCTGGCGAACCTTCAACAAATCACCAGTCAAATCAATGATTCTCTGCGACGTCTCGCTGAAGGACAGATGGTCACTCCGCCACAGCAGGAACGTCCCAGAAATCGACCTGCTCAACAACCAGTGAAAGGAATCCAGAACCGGGATGCAGGAACTCGCGATCAATCTAGAGCCCGACAGGAGCGTCAGGTAGATTGCACTTCTAAAGGCAAAGGCAAGATTACAGACTTGCCACAAGGATCTGGCACAGGAAGTTCGAGCACCGACCGTGATCATGGACAACCTTCCAGGAGAGCAACCGTCAATCGTGATCGTCAGAACAGCGAGCAGAATCGTCAATCGAGGAGCGTCTTCGAAAGGATTAGCAGAGAACCCAGGCAGGAACCGGCCGACCTGCGACAACACTTAGAACAGCGACGTAGTCGAGAACAATCCACGTCGCATCACCAAAGCCAAAGTCGATCTCGTCGCACAATTACGATTGAATCTTCACAAAAGTCGCAGCAAACCCAACCTGGCCAACCCGCAGTTATTCAACGTGATAATAATCAAAGACCACCCCTGCCACCAACTAATGCCCTTCCTCATAACATTGATGTTCACAATCTAAGGATCGCATTAGAAACAATGGCTGGCTGGGATGATGAACTCGTGGATGGATATCGTCAGTCGCCATTCAACGAGGAAGTTCGAGCAGCAGCTCTTCCTGCTGGATTTAAACTTCTCACCATAAACATGTTTGATGGGAAAACAGATCCATAGGATCATATGGATCACTTCAACGATCTAATGGAGCTCCATCGAATTGATGATCTTGCAAGATGTAGATGCTTCGCTGTAACTCTCTCAGGAGCAGCAAAAAAGTGGTTCCGAGGGCTACAGCCGGGCTCAATCTCTTCTTGGCAACAACTTCAAACTGCGTTTTTGAGGCAGTTTCAGGCTACTAAAAGTTTTAATGTCCCGTTAATCAGCCTATCAAATATCCGCCAAGGTCCAGAGGAGACTCTACGGTCCTATCTCAATCGTTTCACTTCTGAGCTAGCAAAAGTCAACAACCCGCCTGAAGGAGGAGTTTTAATTCTACTAATGGCAGGAGTGCGAGCTGAAACGAAACTCTGGGAAGAATTGCTCGAACGGGAGTGCAGAACACTCGAAGATTTTTATCGACGAGTTGGTCGACATCTGCGAGTAGAATCTTCACGAGAAAATCTTCGCAAGACGAAGGGAGGAGCGAAGGATTCAACTAAAAATGCGACCACGACCAGCAACAACAATAATAAAAAGTTGAACAAGAGGAAAAGCGAGCAATCAACTGAAAGGCAGCTTGAATCGAAGAAGCAAGAAGTTCCCAGAGCTCCCATGAGATTTAACAACTATACTGAGCTGAATGCACCCATAGATCACATTTATGCGGTCACAAATCAACAAGAACGATATCGTCAACCAGAACCGATTAAACGAGACAGAGTGAAACGCGATCCTAACAAGTTTTGCCGATACCACAACGATATTGGACATGATACCAATAACTGCTACGCCCTGAAAGATGAGATCGAGAGGTTGATTAAAGAAGGACGACTAAGGCAGTACACTCGGCAAAACAACGAAAGAAGAGAAGAAAACCAGCAGCGACCTCCTGAAGTGCAACGGGAAGTGCGAACTATTTTCGGAGGGCCGCAAGTTGGTGGAGATTCGAAAAGGGCACAAAATAGGTATGCAAGAGAAGCTCGACAACAGCCACTGACCAATGTCATGCATCTAGAACAGCAACCACAAAAGCTTCAGCGAGTACCTGATATGGATATTACCTTCACAGAGCAGGATGCAAGGGAAGTCCATTACCCGCATAATGACGCTCTAGTCATTAAGATCAATTGTGGAAGCACTCAGCTATGGCGAGTACTAGTCGACAATGGAAGTGCTGTGGATATCTTGTACTATGACGCCTTTAAGAAAATAGGGTTGAGTGATGGTGATTTTAAACCCACTGTCACTCCACTTATGGATTTACTGGAGATAGTATAATGCCTAGGGGCATGATTGAGCTAATGGTTAATGTCGGAACTTACCCCCGAGTTTTGACAGTAATGACTCAATTCTTGGTTGTAGATTGTCCCTCTGCATTTAATGCTGTACTAGGAAGGCCAACCCTCAGGGAACTTCGAGCTGTCACTTCTGTTTATCATCTCGCCATGAAGTTCCCAACGCAGCATGGAGTAGGAGAGGTGCGAGGTAATCAATATGATGCACGTACTTGCTACAATAATTCACTAAAACTCGCATCAAGAGATACAACACCTCGCACAATGATGGTCGAATTACAAGGAAAAACGTCGAATAAAGAATCAATCGAAGACTTCGTTCCTCGAGAAATCGATGATGAAATCAAAACTGGACCCGTTGAAGACTTGGAAGAACTGTCAATCGATAAATCTTCGAAAACCCTCAAAATTGGAGTAAAGCTTCAGGAGCCTGTACGTGCTGAAATTATCGCTTTTCTACGATCGAATCTGGACATCTTCGTATGGCAACACTCGGATATGATGGGGATTGATCCGAGTGTAATGTGCCATCGCCTCAACATCGATACGACAAAAAGACCAGTCCGACAAAAAAGAAGAGCGATGGATCCAGAACGCTATGTCGCACTAAAGGAAGAGGTGGACAAGTTGCTCGAAATCGGATTCATTAGGGAATCTTTTTATCCAAGCTGGCTTGCAAACCCGGTGCTGGTAAAGAAACCTAATGGGAAGTGGAGAACTTGTATCGATTTCACCGACCTTAACAAGGCCTGCCCAAAGGATAGTTTTCCACTCCCAAGAATCGATCAACTTGTAGATGCGACATCAGGGCATGAACTTCTGAGCTTCATGGACGCCTACTCTGGGTACAACCAGATTCCGATGTATGAATTAGATGAAGAGTATACCTCGTTCATCACTGATCGAGGTTTATATTGCTACAAGAAGATGCCTTTTGGACTAATCAATGCTGGAGCGACTTACCAGCGTCTTGTCAACATGATATTTTCAAAACAAATTGGCAAAACGATGGAGGTTTACGTCGATGATATGCTGGTAAAATCAAAGAAAGCGGAAGATCACATCGAACATCTCGGAGAAATGTTCAAAATTCTTCGAAGATATCAGATGAAACTGAATCCCCAGAAATGTGCGTTTGGTGTAGGATCTGGAAAGTTTCTAGGATTCATGGTGAATCAGCGAGGAATCGAAGCTAATCCACAAAAAATTCAGGCATTGATCGATATGCAATCACCTCGTAAGCCGAAAGACGTGCAGAGCCTGGCGGGGAGAGTGGCCGCACTCAGTCGATTTGTGTCCAGATCCATTGACAAATGTCAACCGTTCTTCGAGGTGTTAAAGGGGTCGAAGAAATTTGAGTGGACAGAGAAGTGCGAGCAGGCATTCCAAGAGTTGAAGAAACATTTGGGATCTTCACCACTCTTATCAAAACTAAAATCGGGAGAGAAGCTGTATTTATATCTCGCAGTTTCTAAATATGCGACGAGTGCTGCACTAATTCGAGAAGAAGAAAAAGTACAGCGACCTGTATATTATGTAAGCAAGAGATTACTGGATGCCGAGACAAGATACCCAGAGATGGAGAAGTTGGCGTTAGCACTAGTCATCGTATCCAGGAAACTTCGACCTTATTTTCACGCTCACTCCATTGAAGTTTTCACGAATTATCCATTAAAGCAGGTCTTACAAAAACCAGAAGCGTCAGGGCGACTACTCAAGTGGGCTGTCGAGTTGAGCCAATTCAACATTGAATTTCGACCACGTATTGCGATCAAAGGTCAGGCCCTCGCAGACTTTATTGCAGAATTCACTTACGACGTCAACCTTCCCGACGAATTAGTTGAAAGACCTACTTTAGACCCGTCAAAGTTGTGGAAGTTATACGTCGATGGATCTTCAAACAAGAATGGAGCTGGAGCAGGTCTGATGCTGATCAGCCCCGAAGGTCACAGTATACATTGTGCGCTTCGATTCGAATTTCCAGCGTCGAATAATGAGGCAGAGTATGAAGCATTAATCGCTGGACTCAAGCTCGCACAAGAGATGAAGGTTGAAATGATAGAAGCATACAGTGATTCCCAACTGGTGGTTTATCAAGTAATTGGCGATTACCAAGCAAGAGTAGGAAGGATGATGACTTACCTACAAGAGGTACAACGACTTTTCTCATAGTTTGTGGCTTATAGCATTCAACTTCTTCCACGAGCTAAAAATACTCAAGCAGACGCTTTAGCCAAGCTTGCTTCGACGAAGGACGCCGAGTTATTGAAAGTTGTACCTGTAGAATTCCTTGCAAAACTGAGCATTGAAGTAGAACCTCAAGTGACTATGCCGGTTCATTACAAACCTTCATGGATGGATCCTATAATAAAGTACTTGCAAGACAGTGAACTTCCTGAGAATAAAGATGACGCAAAGCGACTACGGATGAAGGCAGCTCACTATATTTTGTATGATAACAAACTTTATCGAAGGAGTTTTAGTTCGCCACTGTTACTGTGCGTCGACGATGAAAAGGCGTACTACATTATGAAGGAAATTCATGAAGGGATATGCGGGAATCATTCCGGGGGGCAGGCACTTGCAAATAAAGCCCTGAGGCAGGGTTACTTCTGGCCCACCATGAAGAAGGATACTATGGAGTTTGCCCGGAAATGCGATAAGTGCCAAAGATTTGCCACCATTCCTCGAATGCCTCCAGTCCCCTTAATATCGATGACTAGTCCTTGGCCATTTGCGGTTTGGGGAATAGACATCATTGGAACTCTCCCGTTGGCGCGAGGCGGTTTAAAATATGCTGTGGTCGCAGTTGATTATTTCACCAAGTGGACGGAAGCGGAAGCTTTGAGTACTATTTCTGCGAAGAAGATGATAGATTTTGTTTATAAGTCTATAATCTGTCGTTATGGCATTCCACACACAATAGTCTCTGATAATAGGAAACAGTTCGACTGCGATGAGTTTCGCAATTTTTGCGACAACTTGGGAATCAAGAAGAGTTTCTCTGCCGTTGTCCATCCACAAGCAAATGGGCAAGTTGAAGCTATCAACAAGATTCTCAAGCAGAACTTAAAGACAAAGCTAGAAGAACATAAAAGAGTTTGGCCAGAAGTACTTCCAGAGGTATTATGGGCATATCGCACCACCCCACGCACAACTACTGGAGAGAGTCCATTCTCCTTGGCTTATGGCTACGAAGCCATGATACCAGTAGAAATTGGTGCGAGCTCCTTACGACGATCCACTTACGAGCATGAGCAGAATAATGTCTTGATGAGGATTGAGCTCCATCTTTTGGAGGAAAGGCGCGAGCAATCTCAACTACGCGTCGCATCATACCAACAGCGCACTGCTCGATATTATAATTCAAAAGTAAAAAATCGAGAATTTAGGCTAGGAGACCTTGTTCTTAGACAAGTTCTACCTAACACAAAAACGCATGGTGCTGGTGTTTTTGGTCCCTCTTGGGAAGGACCATATGTTATTGACGCCGTCATTCGACCTGGGACTTATAAACTTGCTCGCACTGGAGGACAGAAGATCGAACACGCATGGAATGCAGAACAACTTCGTCGATATTATCAATGAATCTTCATGTATCTTCATTTTATCAATGTTACCAGAATTCTTTAATAAAGTTTCTTCGTCTCAAATCTTCATAGTGGTTTGGTGATTTTTTGCGCGTCTATTATAGTTTTATGGCAGTCTTCGAACACCATAAAACTCGGGGGCCAGTAGGATTAGATCGTCATCTCCTACTCGCTTCCTAAGGAACTATGCAAAACGTTCATTTAGAGGGGTTAGAATTTTGGATCACCTTTCTAAAAATTCTTAAAATCTTAGGATTTTCTCCTCGCTTCATGCCATAGCATGTCGTATTACGCAATTTCCCTCCCCGAACAGAAAGTAACTAAGCATAATGTTCATTGTTCGACGTGATATATTGCTA
>JXTC01000053.1:648366-815438 GCA_002914845.1 Trema orientale | reverse complement strand
GTCTTGGATCTTGCCATCGACCCAAGAGTGGAAGGAGGAGCTCGCAGACCACTTCCGATAGTCATATCTGCATGAATAAGCATTGTTAGCGAGGAGATTAATGCGATAAAAGAAAAGAGAGTAAAAAAAAAAAAATGAGAGCTACCTTCTTGTGGCTGCGATGTAGGGGGAGACTGAGCTTCCGGTGATGGTGGCTCGGCAACAGGAGAAGCGGGCGCTTTTCTTTTCCTGATTTTAGAGGACGATGCACCTGATCCCTTCTGCTTCCTCGCCTTCTTTTTCTTCGAGCTTGAGGGTTTCGACGGGCGGTTGGCAGAGTATGGTAATGATGCGCCCTTTGGAAACAACCCACAGTCGATCAGATTCTTAGTTGTCCCAAGCTTTTTCCAATCGAACTCCTCGGTTGGGAGGGCGTTGACTTTATACACTCTTCCCAACTGTGCCTCGCTGAGACCTGGGCGCTCTTTATTCTCTGCAAAGATATAGAAATGCGATCAGGTATTATGAAGAAATTTTGAATTTAAACAAGTATTTGATTACCTACCAGGATTTTGAAAAAATCTATTGTCAGCATAGTCGAAGTGGAAAAATAGTTTCTTCCATTTTCCCATGTTGTTGCGAACTCCATGAATGGTCTTTATCGCCTGATTAGACCATTTGCTCGCATAGAAGAAGCCGAAATCAGAAGGATTCGACTTCACTTGATAGAACCAGGCGAATTCTTCAGGAGTGGGGGTTCCTAAACTAAGCTTATGGTATATTATATACAAGCCTACCATATATCTATAAGTATTGGGGGTTAATTGGTAAGGAACGACGCCGTAATAGTCGACGATGGATTTTATGTATGGATGGAGTGGGAGATGGACGCCGCATCTGAGCACTGCCTCAGAGAAAGAGGCAGTGCCACGAGGAGGGGTGTGTGGTCGATTGAATTCTGTAGGAATGCGAAGAAGGGTATTGATGTTGTAGACGCGGATGATCTTCTCGAGCTTATTCGTAGAGATGCTCGTCTGGATATTGGTACATGACCAATCTCCCTCCACGTATTGAAGACCCTTCGCATATTCAGGGGCGTCCCTAATATGCTGAGGCCATTGGTCTTGAGGGAGGTCGCCCATGCGAGGACTACTCTGTCTAGTCCCAGTTATTCCTACTTCAGGTCCCTCTACGTAGTCATCGAGGTCTATGGAGCTAGTCTTGGTGCTCGCAGAAGAGAATGACGACTCCCCCGAGAACGCATTCCCTTCCCTAATTTCTTCGCTACTAGACATCTGAAAAATGAACCAAGGAAAAATTTATTCCTATGCGAGCATCATCCTACAGGTCAAATCATATATTGATTTATGCTAACCTAAAATGCGACCTAGAAATAGGCGTATTGTTTACTTTTTTACAGGTATCTTCGCTATGTGCGAGCAATACACGGTAATTGGGATTTACAAAGTATTCGGCTGTTTCTATAATTTTTGAAGCGATCATTCGTCATTCGTTCGTTCGTCATTCGTTCCAGAGCCTAATTTCTACATGATTCGGTTCTTATCAACATTCCCTCATCTACCAGTTCATTGAAATGGCAAAAATAGGGTTTTAACCTCTATAATCCTTGTTTCTGTAACCTAGATTTCATGATTTCTAAATCCTAAAACCGGTACAGAAATTCTGGAAAAAATAGAGATTCAACAGAGGATAAACGAGAAGAAACTGACCTTGATTTTTCGAGAGGAAGATTCTGAAATGCTCTGATGATTCGTCCGAGGTAAGAAGATGGTTCGCCAAAAATGGAGAAGAAACCTCTGCAGGTGGCCGGAGTACTCTCGGGCTTCAAAGAAAAAATGGAAGAAGGAGACGAAAGGTTGGGATTTCTGAAACAAATGAAATGAGGAAAGAGAAGAGGGAAAGGGCGTTTATATTTAATGATTCGACAAATAACAGCCGTAGATCAAGAGATTAGTTACTAAAATCTGATGGCCGAGATTTGCGCGGGATTTGAATTCGGAATTAAAGCGGATTTAATTTTTGAAATACGAAACGATCTGATTTGAAATGATTAAGAAACGTCATCATTATCGTCACATCTATTCGAAAAATGGAGAGGTTTTCTCGAGTTGTGTTAGCCGTTTAGAAGAAGGTGACACGTGGAGGTGTCTGTCAAAAAAAGGTACGCGCGATTTGGAAAAGATGGTTCGAGTTTTGACGACTCTTCAGAAACTCGAAGTGATCTCATAACCTCGCATATTTAAGCTCGCATTTGTCAGGGTAGGAAGCTTTATTTAGCCTAAAGGCTAATAGAGCTGGGGGGCAATTGTTATGCGATCTTAAATCTATATTAGTAAACGGCGAAAAAGGAAAGTAACTTTGTTCTCAAAGTCGCATATGTCCTCATTTGATTATGCGACTACTTCCGGATGACAGAGTGCAATCAACACGAAAAGGGAAAGCTTAAAACATAGGCAGAGATAAGGAAACAAGCTTCTTAATGGAGATCGAGTAATTTCCTTATTTGGTTCAAGGGATGTTACCCGATCGTGTTTTACCATAATTGTATTGTTCTGATTACACACTTAACCGTTTATGTAATTAGGTAACTTTAAGTCTTCCTCATCTATATAAAAGAGGCTTAATCTCATTATAAGACACAAAAAAAAGACTAGAATACACAATCTTCACGAAACACTTTCATTCTGTAATTTTCTTTGCTCTCATCCTGAGACCGAGAAACTCTTGTAATTCTCTAGAAAATAGTGAAGAACAGTGGACGTAGGCTCATCTTTTTTGGAGCTGAACCACTATAAAATTCTGGTCTCCTTATTTACATTACTTTATCAATCCTTTTCACACACAAGCCACACCTCGCAATTTTCTATATTCATTGTTGACAAAACCTCCGTCAATACACATGATACATGGCTATTAACCTTAATAATTTTGGGACACAAGGCTATTATAAATAGTATCTTTTTCTATTGTAAAAAATAAGTCATCACTATTCTCAAAAGTCCTATTTGTTTTTTCTCATTCTTCTCCTTCTCGCTTATTCCCAAAAAGTATTGCACTCCATTGATAATCGTCTGCTATTCTAACATCATTCTTAGAGGAGAAGTGACAAGTATCACACCGGTGTCCCCACAAGATCTTGTTGAAAAGTCTATTAATTTATAACTTTCTTCAAATCTGTGTAGACCACATATACAGTGAATCTGGGTTTTAGGATCCTCTAATAAGAACCACTTGGAAGTGCGTGAGGCGTGACATGTGTTGGTTCTAAGAACGAAAATTCATACCAATAATATCATAACAAATTAATCTAAAAAGGAAAATAAATATATTTTACACCTATCAGGCATGCTTGGTATATAAGACTAGGAATTAGATAACAATTACTATCCTTGTACCAGGTTAGATAATAACTCATGACTAAGAATATATATCCATACCTCAGAATTAGTCTTATTTGAATGGGATAACTAATCTCATTTAAAAGTATGAAATTATTAATCTAATACTTATTATTAGAACTCATTTTCATTCTGTATTTTAATGCTAGTGTGTCCCATCTTTAAAGGATTTTTTCTTAAAAAAACTTTGTTTAGATTTAAATTAATTTAGAATACGATCATCCTACACTCCACAATCCTACCTTATAAAAAATAAACTTAATCTAATCGAATATTACACTAAACATAAAATAGTATTAAGCAAATCGATAATTGAACGTTTGGTCGTTGTAAATAAATGCCTAAAATCAAATTTATAATTTATAATTTGTCCTCCTATTAACTAATTTAGTGTGTCCGAATNGAAAAAAATTAGCTATATATAATACTTATCACTTTTCGGCCAAAATTAGTGTACGAATATCATCTGTTCAGCGGACAACACAATGTTTCTTTATTTATTTTTTTTTTTTTTAAGAATATAGGTACGTCATTTTTTGGTTTTGTTTTTGTTTTTAATAAAAACAAAGAGTAGTTAATTAATATTTGGCCTCTTAATTGTTTCCACTAAATAATTTTTTTTTTTTTTTCAAAAAAGACATCTAGTGCGTGTACCTATTCAAGGTACAAAATAATTCGGAGAGAGGAACGGGACATCAAAATTTGGGACATAAGAATTTCGTCCATATTTAACTCACAGAAAAATAATAAGTCAGGTGATATAGCAAGAAAGTTTTTTCGGAAAATTGCAAATAACCTTCTATAATTGATTGATTCGTTAACGAATGCGGAAAATAGGCATCAAATAATCGTTGATTCACTCAAAATACTGATAGTTTAGAAAGAAAAGAAATACTCTTTCTACATTTTTATTAATCAATTCATAATTGAAAATAGAAAGCCATAAAGCTTACAATAATATATAAGAAACCAAAGAAAAAGAGAAAAAAAAACTAATAAAAACTATAAAATATACAGAAATGGAAATAAAATAAAAAGAAAAAAAACGTGAAAAGAAAAGCAACAAAAAAGGACTCAAAATCGCTGAAATCAGACAAGTAGTCGCCCGGTCCTGTAAGCACTTGACTGAATCTGGCGAAGATAAACTAGCGATTTGACCATAAAAGATGGTCGACCGATCCTTTGGGACGATCAACCGGAAAGTAAAACTTTTATTTTATTTTATTTGGTCATAACGCTCAAAAAAATGCCAAATCAAGCCAAGCTGCATCATCAAGTGACATATAAGATATTCAATTGATGATTAAAAGAGGCTCTTCGCAAATAGCTTGAAAAGGTACTTTTATAGAAAGACCTAGCTGCATTTTAGAACTCTTTAATAAATCATTACTTTAAGTTAAAATTTAAATCTAGAAAGCTATTTTCGAAACAACCCGACTATATTTACTTGTGAAAAATAAATAAAAAAACTCAACTATATGTCGAGTGATCGACAATGATATTGAGTTAGCAAAAAAATCTGATAGGCTTTTAAGATTGAGAAGTGGCTCGACGGTGTTGTGGAGTGTTAGCGTAGTCCCAAAAAGTACCATGCCAAGGACATTTTAGTCTCCATAATAAAATCACAACTAAAAGAAAAATTTACTAAAAACTTAAAAAGTTTCAAAAGGTAATCCTTTTTTAAAAGACCTAGATCAGAGAGGCTATTTCTCCCAATTCCCCCAAATTGGTAATGACAATTTAATTAGTTAGCATTAGTCAATTGGAAAGTTTTTCAGAGAAGAGTGTGTTTTAAAAAAAAAAACAAAACAAAACGAAAAAAAAAAAATAAAGGTAAATCCAAGCAACCCCGCCCTTAATTGTTTTAGTATTAGTCAAGTTGGAGAGTCCGTATGGCAACGAGGACCAAAGTGATGGAAGCCAGAAGTTGGTTGCTCTGGATCATCAGCTTTTGCCTCTAAAAGCTCTAGAGATAGTTGGGCTTCTTCGATAAATGCTAAAATTATAAAGATATGGAGCGGATCTTGTGGTCATGCTTCCCAACCCATGAACTGGCAAAAGACACCACGTGGGCTTCACTATAAAAAATTAAGAATAATGCTATAGGGCACCAATAGTGCTCAGCACCACAGTGATCACCACAGTGATGTGTCAGTCTGTCACTGGCTAATTATAATTATAACTTAAAGTGGAGCCCATATGGGACCCAATTTATTAATTAAATCATCAAGTGATAAACAGACATGTCACTGTGGTGCTGGGCACCAGTGACATAGGGCAATATTAGTATTGCTCAAAAATTAACGACCCTTCGTACGTAGAAAGGCTAGCTGTTCTTTGAAACTAGTACGTACGTTTTTTTTTTTGGTATTAAAATATATATAGGTCTGATTCCAAGATTTCATGATTATTTTATCATCATCTCTAGTCTATTCTCTCTCATTTGGAATCTATCAGATTCAGATTCTCTGAATTTTTCATTTGTCAATGTTCATGTATGTAAGACTACAGAGTACACTTGTGCAGGGCTTAAACAAAATCAAACTATAAATTGGCTGTACGGGAGTCATATTGTACGTGTAACTCTGAACTCTACTTATTATGTCTTTAGAATATAATATTTGGATCTAGGACTTACTCAAATCACATTGAATATTTATATATTATCGTTGATTTCTAGAGTTTTGTTCACTCTTTATTTAAGAGTACAATCAACCAGTACCCATATATAGAAACCCAGAAAAGGAACAGGAATCTTTTTTTTTTTTTTGCCCCCGGATGAATGGAAAAGGAATCTGTTAGTATATATAGTACTACTTTTGGACCACAAGTTTAGACAGCTAATTAATTTTCTCACGGGTGACCACCTAGAGTTGCGAAAACGAATGCCGTTAAATAATATTTCATGTGCTTGTTATTTTCATTGACTTGATCAATTGGTTCAATTCAGTCATCACAATATGTGAGCAACACAAAATCCAGGGAGCTAGAGAGATCAATGGGCAATTCTTGGCCTCCTTACGTGAATTTTTTTTAGAGTACGTAGCCCATGATATACCCAAGAGAACACAGTTGAAACAACAATTATATAATTAATAGGGGAAATTTATTATGCAAATCTTCTGTTTTGTTATATATAAGGGATTGAAAAATTCGTTTTTTTTTTCCCCATCCAAATGCCAAAAGCTCACTCCATGGGATTTTGGCGCTGGTCGGAGTTAGTCACCCTAGCTACCAAGTGATCGACGAAGTCATTATGAGACCCCCGGCACCCACAGGCCACAAACCACAATTAATATATAAGTCACCTAGCTAGTACTACTAAATCCCTATTTGGTAACGTTCTTTTTTTTTTTTTTTAATTTTGAATGAATATTTATAGTTACAACTTACAGTGAAAAACAATAGTTTATTCGAAAAAAAAAAGTGAAAAACAATAGTAACCAAAAATCGTCGAGTATCCAATATCAACTAGGCAGGCCCAGAGGCTGATGAAAAGACAAGGTTACAAAATATTAGGCTAAATCCAGGGCAGTACCTGACCTGAGTTTGGGTTCGGTTAGTCATTTGAGCCCATATGGCTATGATGTTAGGCCTCGAAAACTTTTGAGTTGAATTTCAACCCGTGCTTTGTTAAATTATCAATTGGAGCTCAAAGGTGCTGTCCACTCTAATGGTCGTCTCTCATTTTACCTAAAGGCTAAGAGTACTGCTATTGTGTGCTATTTAATTAGCACATACGATCCACAAGTCAAAATTTATTGTTGTCAACTAATCATCGTTGTTTTTAGCTTATGTAGTAACTAGTAAGGCCTATTATTAATTCTTAGCTTGCCACGCGAATCATGATAAAATCGGGCTCATGTTGCAAAGCATTTTCCGAGGCTAAATCCTCAAGCATTTGTTTTTTTCCTCTTCTAATCGAAAAATCAATGTCTAAGACGAAGGGCAGGCTAGGGGTTGGGGAGAATATATAAGTAGTATCATATATCAACTTGTGAAAAGGAAAAGAAACCATATATTATAATGAAGCAAGAAAACAACGAATAAGTCGAAGAAATGGTGGAAGGTCGACCATGAGGAGCTCTTTTCCTATAGTTGCCATGGGACCAAATATGCAACTAGTGTCCAAGAGGGATTTAAAATCTCTGAGAAACGATAGGGTTTGATTGGACATTAATGTAGATCTAGAGCTCTGAGACCGATGATCGTGACCATCGCATGCATGCCCAGTAATACACAATTTTTTATTTTTTATTTTTTTTGTAATTACTGCCCAGAATTTATTGAGTTTGGATCTAAGCGAAGGGCCTAAACCATAGAATTAATAGCAAATGTCACTTTCGCATGCGTTGTCCTACATGCAAATATGCTTGAGGACCTAAGGTCGTTCGCAGACCTTTGTATTAACTTAAAATGTAATGTTTCACCTCAGAGATATGGTCAGGACCACACTGCCCCGTAACTCACAGGACTTTCTACTTCTGTCTCTATTGATCATATAGTCGCTAGGTTGTATACTTAATGCTTTATCTTGATCTTTTTCCTATGGGAACCATCGTAAAAAAATCATTAGATCAATGATCAACTACTACGTATAGCTAGGATGCAGTTAGTTTTTAAACCTTATAGATAATTCAAATATCATTAGTCTTTCATTACGTAAAAAACAGACACTCGAGCTTTTATGTACTTAATTAACGAAGTGTTGTCAATTAGTTTTCCAGATTCTGAGTTTCCATTGAAAATGTAAATATGTAGAATATGGCATGATGATTCTGTCAAGGAAAAAAATCATTAAATCGTTTTAACAAAAGCCGTAATTAGTGCTTCAAAAAATTTTCTCGTGTGTCTACTAAATTTTTGTCATTAATCACTAATCAGATTGGAGTAAATGAACAAGTAAAGGTTATTAAGTAGAATTTTATTTATAGTTGGAGTAGCGAGAGGGGTGGACTAATGACATGTTTACTGAAACATCAATGATAATAAATTGTGGGGTAATGATTCATGTTGAGGTGTTTATTACTAAAATCTTGAAATTGGAGAACTTTGTGGTGACCAATGAAATCTCAAAAGATAATTTTACCCCATAATACTTAATTTCTAAGTTCTAATATATATGTAGAACATCCATATGTTTAAAAGGATAATTTAGTAGAATTAGAACATTTACATTCCAGTTATGTTTTCCGGATTAACTCAGCAAATGAATATCATTTCCACCATTTTAATTATCTCTCATTTTAACTAAACACCATTGTGCAAATAATTATCCTCGCTTACTTTATTCTCATTTGATTTTTTTTTTCGGTAAATAAAATCTAGTTGTGTTAATGAAGTTGATATGATTCTAGTTGGAATTTTGTTGGGTCGACAACTTGGCTATTTGCTCAAGTTTTCTTTGGTGGTTTTAGCGTCTGCATTTGTATTTAGTTATTTATTTGAAAATATGAAACGACAGCTGATTTTAACTACTTGTCTTACTGAACAATATGCTCAAAGACATACTCTCCTCCTACTTCCTCTCCCTGTAGTAAATTTAGTTTTATGTCTTTGACGCGTTTAAAATTTCTGATTTTATAAGTCAGTATGTCCCACCTCACTTATTTTAATTATGATTATGGTTAAATAAGCACGCTATAATATGAGACTTGAATTCGAGCCAAATTTCAAGCCTTCGTGTCAAGACAAAAGTTTATCACAAGTATCCTTCAATCCTCAATATATACCATTGTAGGGGAAGTTCTAAAGGTGTCAAAATGGGCCGGTTTGACCCGACCCGCATTATAACGGGCCTGAACTTAGCCCGGACCTAGGGTAGGGCTGGGCTGGGCTGGGCTGGGCTATATGTTTAGGCCCGGCCGGCCCGCCCACTAAAAATAATTTTTTTTAAAAATAAATTTAAAGATAAACTTTTTCCAATACTTATAAACATACATTTCCTCACTCTTTTTTTTTTCACACTTTCAAATTTTAATCCAATTTTAAATAATTTTTCAATACTTAAACTTTTTATATCAACTATTCTACTTATATACTTTTAGCTTATTTAATTATTTTTAAACTTTTATCAATAGGAAAAAAATATAACATATTATTTGTTTTTTCATAAATTTTATTTTAATATTTTCAACTAATTATACAAATAATAATTTTATTTTTTTGGATTTTTTTTAAATTTATAAAATTAGACCAAAAACGGGCCAGATTTGGTTACGTTTTAAAATTCTAGGCTGGACCGGACCGTCCCATGTTGACACCTCTAAGGGGAACGCGTTCAAGCTGTGGCAATTCAATTATATAAATAAAAATGTAAAACGAAGGTCATAACAAAAAATTGTTGGGTTAATGGACCACAAGCTAAGCCCAGTACTTGTATAGATACACTGGACCATCCGTATGATTGGTTACGGCCTTATTGCTGGGCCCAAATTTATTAAGCTTGTTCTTAATATAATGAGAAACGGACCTGATCACTATTAGTAAATTATGGTCACGCATAGTGATCACCTTCACACAACACAAGAAGTCTTTATTCAAAATATGCCCAAAAAAATCATTTTAGTCCAGATTACTATTATAGGTGGCTCTATTGTCACCACTCTGTATGCTTTTTACACACTTTTTCTAAAACTACTATTTTAATTAAAATTTAAAATCTATTATATTTTTGTTATTCCTAAATTGACCTTGAGTTTTATTATCTTTTTCCTTTCCATTCACATGTACAATTCCCCTATTTTTAATTTTGTCATTTGTTTCTCTTCAACGCCCAAGAAACCCAAACGTTTCTCTTTTCCATACAATATTTTTTCCTCCTTTTCCTCATGAGTTCTTCTTCCCCCTTGCAATTGAGAAACTCATGAATTTTATTATCTTCTTTTGCATTTGTCGTTTCAAGCTCAATAAAACAGCTATATGATCGTTAATTGAGCGGAAATAAGTACATTGGTAATAAGTAGACATCTTTGGCTTATGATGATAAATAACTACGGAATCACACATAACCAGTGGTCTAGATTTACTTTTTGTTGGAATAATTGATTGTAATATCACTAATGGAATTAGCAAGCAACCTAAAAGTGTTAACCTCTACCAAACAATTAAGAAAATATATATATATCAGCTAAAAAATTTAAAAAAAAAAAACTTAAGAAAATGCAGAAGAAATTTTGGGTTACAGATGAGAGGAGAAGACGATGGGTACTTAATTAATTACCTATGCTGGGAGTGGGAGATAGGAGAGGGAGAGGGGTGAGAGGGTGGGTGGAAAGAGAAAAATATAAGATTAAGTTAAGGATTAATTTAGGAATAATAAATAAAATAAAATTTTAAATAAAATTTAAATTTCAAATAAAGTTGTGATTTTAAATTTAGTGTAGAAAAAGTAGACAAGGGGTGTGGCAATAGAACTTTATTATTATTCATGTCAAATTTCCTAATATAATATTAAAGTAAATTGTCCTGTCATAAAGAAAAAGGAAGAAAAAAGAAATTTTAAAATCTATTATTGTCTTCTCTCCCCCCTTAAAATCTTTTAGTTTGTCCGGGTTTAAATTAATGAATATTAACCGATTTACTCCTACTGTTGACTGTGATACATAAACTTTTTTTTTTTTTCTATCCACTAAAAATAAGAGAATATTTTTTTTCCCTATCCACTAAAAATAAGAGAATGTATATTCTGAAAATCAAAAGCGTAGAAAACATAGTTCAACTAAATAGAGATAAAAAAGCAGGGACCCAGATTAGTGTTTCGTTTTTACCTGTTAAAGGCCGAATAGTACGTTTGTCATTACATGAGATAGTGACACCTAATGTCGGACTGGGACAGTAAGAGCCCAGCCCAATTACAGCCCATTGGATACTTTTCCTGTGGCATAGAAATATTATAAAAAATAAAAAAATAAAAAAAATCTTTGGATCAAAAATAAAAAGGGAGTTGGCAATTAAGCGATTCACGCAGGGAATGTGGCAACTGCTGCCAAAGCTGAAATGGAAGAAGAGTGTCCCATTCCCGGGCTCTGTTCCAATCAAATTCTAATATCTCCGGAATTGTCCCACTCCAATGAGCTAGCAGTTCAGTACTGTTCTGAGTATGTTTTGTGTTTGTGGGGTTAGTCTCTCCCTTCCCTTTTCCATGGTACCCAAAATGAGTGGTTTAATAACTATCAAGTTTTGTCACTTTTGCAACCCCTATATGACACTAGAGTTAAGGCTGTCTAGCTCCCTTGTATTTAAGAACCAAATAACTCTTTGGCCCTATCTTTTTGGTTTCAATGATACCTTCCATATGTTTCAGTTTTACTGCATCATTCAGGTCCCCAAGTTGTATATTTACCTTTCTTTTTAACCCCCCCACCGAGGGTAAAATAGGTATTCTAGTTATGTGAACCATCTGTTAACAACTAGACCATATAATCCCTATGAAATGTAGGAAATTAAAATGGACAAGTTTTGGACCATGGTTGATGATAAAAATAGTATAGGATCAGAGAGAAAGAGCGCATGGCTTATAAATTCCAATTAAAGCAATATTTTTAAAATTGTAACGACATTGATCCAATGAAAGTTAATGTGGGCATTCAGATTTACTTCACCAAGAGTTGCAGGGAAAAATGTATGCGCCCCCTATTCTACGCAAAGCTATATATATTTGACTGACTACAGTCCGGAATCTTACTATACAGAAAGATGTTTGGTATTATTTACATGGGAGTGTGGTCATCCCCGCACTGAATAATTAGCTTATTCAATTTTAAAACTTTACAAGATAGTACGCCCAATAGGTCAAAAGGGGATGCTTTGAGCAGTTTTAAAGAAGGAACTGTGCATAAAAGAGGAGTAGATGTTCGCTGGAACCAATTATACACTACATATGTATGTACACATATATTTATATATTGATTATTTTCATCAATAATCCACATCATTGTCCTCTTTTTTCCCTTTTACTTTTTGGGTTGAAATACACTACAGTCTATGATCCAAAATTCCAAAAAGCAAAGAACAAAGGAACAACAAAGACATCTCAAACAAAATCACAAGATACTGTCCCCAATTTCAACGTACATTCCCGCCTTTCACCTTTCTTTAATTTCCTTTTTTCTGGGTACAATTATTGGTGGATCTAATTTGTGTCCAAAATCTCTTTTTTAATCTTCTCTTATGGCTCTTTTCAAGTTGATAATGCGGCTAAATTCTGTACTTTCTTATGGGACCTTCTCTCTCTTCCTTGTATCTCCTCAGTCTCACATATTGCTTACGTTTTCCTTTGCCCTTTTTAGACCTTGTTAGACTTGATAAGAAAGTTCATAGAGAACTAAACCTTCCCAGCTTGATGATTCTAAATTTACTGCTTAAGTAAAAGAAAAAGTCACATATTTACAGCTATAAGTTTGATGTACTTTACTAATAATTTTGAACTATTGAGGCTATACCAAATCCACTCGAGTAAGAAATATACATTTATGTATAGATCATTCGGTCAAATATGAAACCAAATGAGCTACTTTACTGTACTCCGACATTCACGGTACTATATACTAAATAAATACATATATACATTATATCTCTATCATTCAATGATCAGTAAGTAAAACTAAATATTGTTTATAAAAAAAAAAAGAAGTAAAACTAAATAGAAAGCATATACTTTTTCTGTTGTTTAAAATTGTAGAATAGTGCCAAGTAATGATTCCTTAGTAATTAAAATAGAGTTAAAAAATAAGGGTAGAAAGCACATGGTGGCCATCTTGTGGTTGTCCTTTTGGATATTATCAATGACTATATGAAGTGAGATCTTGTAGGCCAATTTTTTATTTAAGTGTTAGGCAATTCTTAAACTAAAACCTTTTCCTCATCCGCTGTAACCTTTTATTAATACGCATATGATATGATACAACTAGTTGCATAACTTGCATTAAATACTTTAAACAAAAGTCATGGAAATCCGAACTACGACAATCAAGCCTATGGTTAATAAACTAACTAATTCATCCCTCGTTTTTGTCAAAGCGAGCTCCAACTGGAAAGGACCAATAGTTGATATTTATTTTCCAAAAAGCAAAGGACATCGAAGACTTGAACCTTAAGCTCTGGATTATTTGCTGTTGTTTTCACTATCTCAGCTTGACTAGCTAGGCCTTTGTCCCATCGAAGAAACTTTCTTTCTTTCGTGCTAAGTCATGAACATGCTGTATATTTATTATGAGGGCCTAACTCTACACCATATGTGTAGCTTTTATTGACTATTCCCTTTCATACCGCGAATTCTACACCTTATGGAACTTTTCCTTCAAAAAAAAAGAAAAAAATGATAGCACACGCAGTTTATTATGTTCTTAACAAACTCTTCTTTTCCTTTTTCGTTTCGGTTCTTTTTTTTTTTTTTTTTTGGGTTGAGAGAAGAAATATGTTCTTAACGTTGTGTGTATCTCTGATTTATATCATTTTTGAAAAAATTAAAAAACAATTTGGACGGTGTTACAGCTGGTTGGGTTGCTCCGGTCACCTTGTCATTATCACAATTTCAAAGACAAGGTCGTAGAAAAGTAACTCTTCCAACAAGGTCAAAAATCCACAAATAATAATAATGAATATAAATGAGAATCCCAAAAATTCCAGTGGCCGACAACCTGTTTCTCCAGGCACATGCGAACACAATAGACATAACCCTTTCCAGTGGATCTTGCATTCTTCCATATTCTAATTCACCCATTTGTTTTATTTTAAGCCCCATAAATAAGTACCGTTTGTAATTATATGCGTATCAAGTATTAACAATGAGCATATTTACATTATGAAAAAAAAAAAAGAAAAAAAAAAGAGGAGTACGATTCTGGGACACTGTTTGCCATGTAAAATTGCATGATTATTAATAAATCTCACGACAGAAAAACAGAGTAAGGCATCTTTTATCTACTATAAGCTCATAAAATAAGACATATCATGGGTTTATCTTTTTGTATTTTCATGTAATAAAGGAGTAGTAGTACTATATTGTCTAGTCAGAAGGAAGAGATATGCCACAGCCATCTCTGCTCCCAATTTTCCAAACCTCATTATCTACCATACAGTCCCAAATGATTTTGTGAAATTTATTGGATTGGAAAATTCAGAGATGGTAGGCAATCTAACTAATAAGACATGAAAGATGAACATATTTATATTACGTTATTCAAGGTAAAAGAACCGTTGGGGGTGCATAGGCTAAAACTAGCGAGGAATGCTTAGAAAATCTGCACTAAGCTGACCCTCCTGGGCCCTCATCTTCTTGGACAGAGGCTCCGGCGAAGACGACACCGATGGCGTCGCCACGGCCCACGAGTCGTTTGAGCTATCAGAGCTAAACGACACATCCATTACGCCGTTTGGGCTGCCAGGAACTAAGCCAAGCTTGCGCTTGTGGGATCGGTTGCCTCGGCAGATTGGAGCTGCCAACTCCAATATGAGCTTACAACACTCCTCTGCCTTGTCCTGTTTCGTGGGGGAGATTGTACCAAAATTACTAACATGTAATGTAAATGAATAAAGATTATTACTTGGGGAGATTCAATTAAAATGATAAGAAGCAAAACTGAAAAAAAAAAAAAAAAAAAAGAAGATAGTGAATTAACCTTATCGATTCCGAGAATACCCAGTAGCTGGTTCTGGTACTCGACTTGAAGACAGGGCTCTATACTACTGACTACATGCAGCATTGTAGCAGTAGCCATTATAGATGGACGAAAAGATGTGAACCTAGAATCTGCACATTAATTTGTAACACGGTTAAGGTTAAGGTATATATTAGTACTTCATAGTCTACGTATATCAATGTTAGAAGAAAACTGGACTCGAATATATATATATATATATGGCTAACCTGTTATGACAGAGAGAACAATGCTCTCACATCTTCTAAGGAATTCCCAGCATAGATTGTCTTTTAATCCAAGTCTCCTAATGATGTAATCAAGAAACGAAATTGGGGTTACAGGATTCATCTTCCATTGAAGAGTGGATAGCACCAAAAGCTCCATCCTTTTAATCGTTTTAGCTTCAAACATGTACTTACTCTCCTCCACCTAATCAGATTAAAAAAAAAAAAAAAACCCAGATAAATATCTAGTCTAAAGGAACAAAAACCAGATTCAATTTTTCTGAAATTTTAAAGTAAGATTCAATCAAATATTTGAACCTACCTGCAGGTCTAACAGAAGGGGCACTTGGGTCTCTTCCACTTTTGCAGCAAGAGAAAGACAAGCCACAGCAGCTAACTGTGTCATCCATGGCTTCTCTTTCTGAAAATGGAAGCTGAGAAGAAACCTGTCGAGGTAATCGACGGCTAGAACCGCAGTTAGAGCAGAGAAAGAGTAGTGAGCTATGACCTTGAGAATCCACTCCAGGGCTTCTCGGCGAGCCTCGGCCAGAGATGGGTTTGCTTGAAGGGTATTATACAGTTCATTTTGCTTCTCTTTAGCGAGTAAAGTGATTAACTCGTCGTCATCCCAAACAAGGTCTTGGTCAAGCAACTCTGGAGGGTTTGGTTTATACTCATTAATGCTGTAATAATAACTCTCTTCTACTTCCTCTTCTTCTTGGGAGAAGTCCACTCTCACTACTACTAATTCTTCTTCCTCCTCTAAATGCTCTTCTGAGCAATACAGAGAGTCCAAGACAGAGTTTGATTCTTGCTGGAGAAATTGGTGTTGAGCCATCTTCTTCCGAGAAGAAGAGGATTGGGTTTGAGTTCATTATAGGCCTGAGAAGACGAAGAAGAAGAAAGAGAGCGTAGGCATCTCTCTCTCTATCTCTTTCTCTTTCTCACTCTACTGTGTGTAAGAAAGAGTGGGAGCTATAGGGGACTGACCAGAGCCCAAAGGTTTAAAGAATGTGTTGTTGATTATTTTTGGATATTTTTTTTCCATTTCCCCAGCACTGTCTTTTATTTTATTGGGGGCTTTCTTTAGCCAAAACGTGAATCATGGGCCATGCAGCACAGTAAGTCGACACGTGACTTTTGTACCTCTACACACTGCATCGGGGGAAATCCTGTGGACCCCACGGGATAAATTTCTTGCATGGAGAAAAGTCATGGGATGTTTTGGACCGTCTGATCGATGGTCATGATCATCATCTTATCATCATGACATGTAGAATAGGAATGAAGACTGTTGATTTAATGCTGGTATGATGAACTAGATACGTGCTAACTAGAGAGAATTATTAATGTTTTTAACGTTGTATATTTTTGGTGTTAGATCTACTACAAAATCTGCCCGTTTAACTTTATATTTGATAATCTATTTTTCATATAAAATTTAGCATTTATAAATACACTTATAAATATATTTTGACATAAAAATACATTATTTCTTTACCTTTTGTTTGTTTCTTTTCGATTGAAAAAGTCATTCTTTCGCTTCAAGAGTGGGTGAATTGGCGCAGGCCGGAGCACCTCACACAGACCCCAAGAAAATGAAAATAACGTCCGGTGCAGTGATGATGACAGATAGTATAAAGGAATTTGGCACACATATGTGTAAGTGTACACATACTGTATTGACGTATATAAGCTGAATTTCAGTAACGCGGTTGGAAAATCAGGAGTACGTAAACCAAAAGGGTGCCTTAATGCTAATATAACATGTTACAATGTTAAATTAATAAACTCAACACATTCTTAGGATTATATGTTATATAACATACATTATTAGTTGCCCCTTAAGCATATTATGCACCAGGATATTAGGAGAGATCGATACTGGATAAGTGAGATTACAACTAAATTATATAAATATTCCTTTATTTTTTTCATTATAGTTAAAATATGCGATCCCACTTGTTATGCGATCTTAAATCTATATTAGTAAACGGCGAAAAAGGAAAGTAACTTTGTTTTCAAAGTCGCATATGTCCTCACTTGATTATGCGACTACTTCCGGATAACAAAGTGCGATCAATACGAAAAGGGAAAAGCTTAAAATATAGGCAGAGATAAGGAAACAAGCTTCTTAATGGAGATCGAGTAATTTCCTTATTTGGTTCAAGGGATGTTACCCGATCGTGTTTTATCATAATTGTATTGTTCTGGTTACACACTTATCCGTTTATGTAATTAGGTAACTTTAAGTTTTCCTCATCTATATAAAGGAGGCTTAATCTCATTGTAAGACACGGAAAAAAAACTAGAATACACAATCTTCACGAAACACTTTCATTCTGTAATTTTCTTTGCTCTCAGCTCTCATCCTGAGACCGAGAAACTCTTGTAATTCTCCAGAAAATAGTGAAGAACAGTGGACGTAGGCTCATCTTTTTTGGGGCTGAACCACTATAAAATTCTTGTCTCCTTATTATTTACGTTGCTTTATCAATCCTTTTCACACACAAGCCACATCTTATAATTTCTTATATTCATTGTTGACAAAACCTCCGTCAACACCACTGTAACTCCAACGTCAAGTGTAAACCACTATAAAATGGGTGCTTACTTTATTTTTATTTTGTTTTTGCTCTCTTATACATAATATTATTTCTATTTACAAAAGGCCGTCTTCTTATCCTATGAATTATTTTATTCTACTATAAAACTATCATTACTTGTCAATCATATGACAAACATTGTTAATTTAGAGCTTATACTAAATTTTAGTATGCTCTATTCTTGCGTGTTACATTTAACACAGAAAATAGTACATACTGAAACTTATTATGTTTAGTTTATAGTGTAATTGGAGGCAACAGTACTTTTTTCTTTTTTTCTCAAATACTAAAATTTGGTATTTAACATTTATTGGAGATCGATGCTCTTAGTATTTAAAATTTGGTACGTAACATTTAGTGGAGATCGATGCTCTTAGTATTTGTACATCAAAAAGAGAATTACACATTGAACTCGCAATTTCTAAGCCATTTGTGCTTAATGTGTATTTTATCTAATTTAATAATTATAATTATATTTGTTTGTGATAGTTTATCAATTAAATAATAACAATTTTAATCATAGTGGTCCAGTGGAACGAAAAATGAGATTGTTAGCATTGGTAGATATACTTCTTTTTCTTTTGGCAGAAACAAGGCTTATTGACGAAATTTACCAAATCCACAACTGTGGGTTATTGACGTTAAAATATAAAAAGGTGCGTGAGAAGACTAGACAATTGAGAGTCTCCAGTCATAACACCCCACACGACAAAATCTCAAATCAAGAAAATTATTATTTGAGACCTCGAAAGCTATCCATAATAAATTAAGATAAACAACTCTTAAATTTCCTTGCTATACCTGACACTGCAGGCACGGAGCCACATCTACTTCAGCGGGGGCTTAAGCCCCACTCAATTTAACATTGTTTTTGAAAAATCATAATATTTATATATATTTCAAAATATTTAGCTTAAATAATGTGTAAAGCCTCCACTCAAAAATAGATAAAATATATGATATCCACACACAATTCGTGAAATGTAATTCTAGCCTCACTAACTATAAATCCTCCCTGTCTGACAGTGACCTCGGAATCAAACGTCAAAATTGTGATCATACTACAATGCACAGTACCATGCAAAGCATCATTTTGTTACCACTAATGGGCTACGTGTTGGAAGCCCATACCGAAAAAAAAAAGGCCAGCTCAATTACCTAGAAATGTTTGTTACTTTTTTCTATCTACTTTCTTTTTTGGCTTGAAATGGATGAATAAAATTTTCTCCCAGACCTGCTTGAATTAATCACTAGCAAGTAGTTAATAACTAAAGTCGTGAACATAAACACCGTTCGAGGCGTTTTTTCAACTAATTTATCTGTTTAACAAGAGACCCAAAAGTGTTAATATTTTGGTTTTAAATGATTAGTTTAAGATGTTACTCTCTTTCAACTTTCATATATAATTTTCTAATATACCAATTAATAGAATAGTCCGAAAGAAACCAACAAATTAAAAGGTGCTGTAACAAAGCTTCTCGAACTTAGTCTCTAGACTTCCAGCAAAAAAAAAAAAAAAAAGCAAGCCGTAGTCTCTAGAGTTGGTCAGCACTGCAGGGTTAATTAGCCAAGTCCAAATCAACATTAGCGACTTTCCGGAAACAGCAAAAGACCCAAGACGATTTTTTGTTTTACATGTAGAAAGAATGAGTTAATCAATTAAATACCGTCGAGTCTCATCTCATCTCGTTTTTCGTGGTTCATTCTTTAATTTTCAGAGATCAAGATCACTGTATTTTACGTAACGTAACATATATAATATACAGTTTTGGAAGCATATACATATACTTTCCAGCGTAATTAACTGGGCCAGAGTTAAGAGAGAGCTGATCGAGGGAGAGACAACCCAGTGGTTGTTGTCTTTTTCTATAGACGATAGAATTCTACTTCTACACTCAACCATAAATGTTACAATAACATCGATTAAAGCAAAGCTATATAGATCATCAGAATTGATCAGAGAGACTAGTGTCTTAAAAAAGTTCATCAGAGTAAAACTCTTCTTTTCGTGCCATCTGCCATGCATGAAAAGAAAAGAGAAAAAAAGACCTAATATTACTGTTAACAACTGTATTATTATACAGTGGAAAATTCAGTACTACTGTGCGTGTAGTCCATGCACCGTCAGGGACGCGTCGAGTCGAGTTTCTCATCAAATCTGCACCGAAATGTTGCCTTTCCTTTCCTTTCCTTTCTTTTCTTTTATTTTCTTTTCTTTTCTTTTCGTTTTCTTTATCCAAGAAAATGAATGAAGGTAGACGGTTTCAATACAGACACTCAGACAGTCCTATTGAAAGGACAAAGTTAATAACAGGGTTATAATGCTAGCGAGCGAAACAGCAGCAAGCAATTTTGCTTTGGTTTCCAGCGCACGCGAACAAAGTTACCCATAAACTCAACTCAAAATTGAATAAAAAGGTTAAAGGTTGGCGCTGTTTTAGTATTTTGGAAACTCTTTTAAAGCATTATACTTTTCTTTTTCTTCCTTTTCTTTTTTCTCTCACTTTTTTTCTTTGTCTATCTGATCATTGCCATTTTTTTCTTTTTCTCTCTCAAATTTGACAATAAAAACAATAGCTGTTTCATCATTGATTTGGTCAAAGTCAGAGAAGCCAGCCCAGCCCACCGCTCTGAAGATTCAGAAAGTGGTTCATTTTCTTTCACTTCAATTTTCAATCACAGCAGCGGAAAGCAAAAACTCTCTTTATTGGAACTCATCAAACGTCCCTATAGATCGACCCCGGCCGTACTCTTAGCTGATGGGACCAATACAAGGATCACAACCGTCAATAATTGTTAATTACCATTTCAATGTGGAAAATGGATGAGGAGTGGGACCCATGTGTGGGATATTCATATTCTCCAGCTGTGTGGAGGATCCTCCTAGCTAGACCCACCTACAATTCGTTTGAACTTAATCATTGTGTTTTATACGTAATTATTCCTATGAGTTACTCATAATGAAGTTTAACTACTAGAGAGGCTGGAAATTGTAATAATAAATTGTAATAATCTTCTTACGTGATGTGATGAGTGGCGTTGACCTCTAAAACTAATTACCACAAAGGATCAATGTCATTAACACATGAGTTATGACAGCAACTCTTCTACAGTTCTACCCTCCTGTTTGATCTCTTTAATAATTTAACATCATAATATTTTAAATAATTTATTTCTAATAACTACCCGACAAATTATCTCCATTGTTTTAGGTTGATGTAGAGTAATTTGATTAGCAGACGTGGAAAACTGAGAGTGAGACTGGTGATCAAATTCTCTTTCTAAATAAGAAAAATTGGAAAAACTAGACCATTAAAAGTGCATTTAAGTAAATTACATGCTTTTAAACTCTTCGCAAAATTTGAGGATTATTTAATTTACAGAGAGTTTTATAACTAAACACCAGTAGCCAACATTGTGATATGGAATTCTACAAAGGAGCATAAAATGTGCATGAATGACAAATTGATAGAATACAGTTCAGAAGTAAGATTCATGATCTAGAAAAAAATAAATATATATATATAAGAAATAATAAAGATAACAGGAATTAATTAGCGAATCCATAATTACTGTAGAGCTCCATTACCTAACATAGAATTTTCTTATTTATTTGTGTTTGTAATTTTACCTAAACATGGACTCCCAAGCCTCTAATAGTAGGGGAGCAAGACAATAAGTAAAACAAACATGCCGGGCAAAGACTTCTAATTTAAGAGTAGTTCATGTTCTGTCGAACATTTTGTCCCCCTTGAAACTCTCAAAGTCGTATTTGTTAGAGCTAGGCCGAGGCAAATTATCCGTGATAATCCAACATCGTATGGTTTGAAAGACCGAAGTAGCAAAAATACAGGAAGCATGTTTCATACTATTTTGACCAAAAAATGCCAACTATCTCAACTGGACAGCAATCCTAGCTGTGATTGGCCCTTGACTTACACTACCCAGTTTCAACCACTCATATAATAAACTATTATAGAAATTTATGCAGAGGGTATTGTTTTACTGAGTCCTGATCCGGCTCCTAATTGTGTCGAAGAGTCGTGACTTCACATTTATTTCACTTATATTTTAGTGACTAGGCTATGTACACCCCCTGGGAAGGAAAGCTGAGAGGAGTTGGAGGACTCTCTTTTCTGTGTCTGGTATGAGAAAAAAAAAGGAGAGAATCCATCCATTTATAGAAACATTAAATAGTTGTTGATTTGAAATTCATATTCTAATTTACTCCCTATTAAAATATTTCCCAACCAATGTGTGTGCGACCACTAAGAACTAATAAGTGGACTGCTGTACATAAACACAATCATAATTTATTTTGGGAATTGAAATTGCAGAAAAATAGAAGAGACCAATCTTTGAAAAAAAAAAAAGTTTTCGCCTATGGATGGATCATTGTTGAAATCTTTCCTGTAATTTGTTTCATATTCTTCCTTCCACAATTTCTTTTTTTTTTTTTTTTCCAATTATTTCTCCTACAAACCTAATCTTCGTCCCTTGTCATCAACCCCTCACTCATAGAATCAAATCATTACTAACTTCCATTATGGGTTAATAAATACTTTAATCTGGACAAATATTTTTCTGATTGATGAAAAATTATCTATATTCCACCCGAAGGATTAACGCAATAAAAGATTCATTTAAAGTGAAACTTGAGATAAATCTGATTTATGGCCAAGAATTAAGAAGCTCGGCTGCTTTTGGACCATCGAACTGTTAGCAAATTTGTACCACGAGCGAAACTTGTAAACATAAATTAAGGAACAGGGAGATCTGAACTTTTTTTAAAAAAAAAAATTCTTTTCTTGGAGAGGAGGGTTTGATCTCCATGGTTGACAATCAAACACTCTGGAGGTCGGAGACAAGCTGAGGAAAAAGATTCGAGTTAGCCGACTGAAAATTCGGGGAAAAACAGTTCCTGTATGGCGAGATTTACCATTGAAACCATGTCAATTAGCCCCCTCATCTATTTTGTCCAATCAGGACCTTGCGATTCCGCCATATCAGTAGAGTTAAAAACAAAACAAAAAAAAAAAAAAAGAAAAAAAAAAAAGAACTATACCACGTTGTAGAATTCCACATTCATTAAACCTCTCAACATTTTTCTTCCTTTCACTTTTCTCTCCTACCAATCACTCTAAAAGATGAAAGATTTAAGCCCAAGCATGGATTCTACTAATTGGTGCACTTAAACCTTGGTAAACACAAGTTCAATTCCAAGGATATTCTAACATGGCAATTTTCAAAGAATGTGCAAAGATGCTAGATAACGCAATCCTCATCAATTGAACACGGTTGTCATACCAAACACAGCAGGACATCATTGATCGTTGGGGCCTTGAACCATACTCAGAATGATGAGAAGTGATGTTTGTGGATTAACATGTCCGAATGGTTAGCATACTGGCTTTCGGTTGGGGCAAGATTATTACTCCTGTAAATTCTTAATTCTTTTATCAAAAGTACAAACGGTTGTAGTAGTTCCAGCCTCCAAGAAAAAGATACAGAGAGATTCATTATGCAGCTAAAGTAAACTGGTAGTTAAGTTGTCAAAAATTATGACAACTATCTCATAAGTAGGTCCAAAGGATCGATCCAGCCAAAAAAAAAAAAGGTCGGTCCCAAGGAATCATAGAAAAAAGCAAAGAAAAATCTAATAATAAACATAGAAAAGCAGAAAAGAAAGATGCAAGTCAACAAAGTGAAGTTCACTTGAATCATTTTCTTTGTCCTCATTTTCAAAGAAAACAGTTTCAGTCAAGGATTATCTGCCACATTGACAATTGGGTAAGCTAGGCTATATGCAGGTCGCTAAACCAATATACAATTCCCCTGTTACGGAAACCAAAATCCAAAAATATAGGCCATGTATGATGACACCAAAAAAAAAAAAAGCATCATAACTTACTCCCACTTATAAACCACTGCCACGTTTGAAATGTTCTCGTATGAACCTTTCTGCATGAGACGGATACTTCACTCGGATGTATTGCCGAAGACACTTCTGATACGAGAAGTCTATCCATGCACCATCAGTTCTGATGATAAATAGGCACCTTGACTGCCTAAATTGGGGATGTCGATCAACCTTCAGCAAAGACAACGAACAGCATTTGATTTCTTGTCATAAAACGCAATATCAAGGGAAAAAAACACGACATACACACACACACACACAGAGCTAGGGTTGATATAGCAGTGCCCACAAAACAGTATTCAACTACTGTCAATACTACTCTGTCAAAATTGGCAACAGAGTGTTTCTAAAGCAAGAAAGAAGATTTATGATAACTAAGGTTAGCACAAAGCAGCAACCAAGATTATTGCTACTTAAGATACTGATCTGCATAGTGGTTATTTTAGGACACAACAACTCATGAATCTTCCAAGCAAAAGGCGAGTTAAAAACCAAATAAAAACCCATGAGAGTTGACACCAAACATGTTATTAATTACCTAAGTACGTTGGAAGGAAAGATGGGGTGGATCTTCCGCACGGAAGTTCAATTACAAAAGAGCCAAAAATTCACATATATAACAATTCTAATTTGCTTACATCAGCTTCAAAATGCCGGGAACATGCATTTCTAAACATGACTCCGTAAATTATAAATAAAACTTCGTACGATCAATTTCGATCTCAATAATGGCTTGAGTAAGTTCATATTGATGCTTCACACCAATAAATAGGAAAATATTCATCATATATACATATATAGAGAAAAAAAATGCATGCCCCTGACCTTTTATTGAAATCGCACTTGATATCTCTTGAGCGAAAGCTGTGTAACAAATAACAATAAAGACTTTTTTTTTTTTTAACTTCTTTTTCTCAAATTCCTAAACTCCTCCTGAATACCATTTTTAATGTTAAACTAATTGTGACCTGGTTAATCTGACCTTTCAGGTTTAACAACAAACTAAATATAACCAACTGATACTGATAGGAATGTCCAAAATCCAAAATCAAAATTTAGCATTTCCTTTTTCATTTTCTTGTAAGATTATGCGAAGAATCAGTGTGTTTGGTGTTATTATGTTCAACAAAGGGATATTAATCATTATTTTGACAAAACATAGGAGATATCACAAAAATTTTCCATAATTTTTTCAAATCAGTATGCAACCCAAGGATCCATCTTTTTTTTTTTTTTTGATAAAAAAAAAAAAGCATTAAGAAATTCCTTGTATTTTAATAAATAATTTCAGTGAAGATAAGAAGTAAATTGTTAGTTCCGGCAAGAAGATCATTGGTAGTACAACTGCTCCATAAAAACCTAACCAGGTACAGCATTGTGCTTGTAGGTGTACACATTCCATATTCCTCTGGGCTAATACCCCTAAATTTCTTGCTTCCATGTGTGCAGGCAAATCTGATTGTAATTTGTCTCATTGGATTGGCGTCCTAGAATTGAACAGAAAAGAGATGTGTCTAGAGAGGCATTAAACAGTTAGTAGAAAATATCACTCACAAACTTGCATAAGCTTTCCAGGTGACAAGAAACCTGAGGAAGCATAAGACATGAACTTCATTTATGTGGGAGGGACATGGGGAAACAGTCAGACATAGGCAATGTGATGACAACCAAACTGCAAGAAAATTCATACCCCAGACACCAAAAATTAGGGAAAACACGGTGAACTTTCTTTGTTTGTCAGCAGTCTGTGAATTGGTCATCAAGAAGATTTGAAACTGGCTTGTGATGCCTCCATAAAATCACAAGGACACACGTGTAGAACTAAAGCAACTAAGTAAGTAAGAGCAATTTGACAAAAGCAAAAAGATCGAGTAAATTGCATCTTTACCATTATAGAATCAAGTCCACATCCAATTTTATCTTCGGCACGTGGATGATAGGCAAGAAGTCGTTCCACCACAGCCTTCTCATCCTCAGCTGTTAACCGTTCTCCATCCACATACCTGGAATACAGATATCAGCTAAGAGATATAACACACTCCCATCAGAGATGAACACAAATTCGACTTCAAATAGTAAAAACTGAAGCAAGCACTATCATGGCACGCATTGGATGCAGAGAGACATCAAATCCAAATATTGAACAGCACAAATTACATTTTGCAGTTTATCCACCCTCTTTTCCCTTCCCCACTTACATACTAAGTTTAGGTAACACAAAAACATGATTTTGCTATGAGTTCTATGGAATGCCCATTAAGGTACAGTACTTTTAAGAATACCCCACCGAGAATAAATGACACTGTGGGATCATAAACGCCATAAGAACTTGAGCTGAGCTGAGCTCAAGCATCAACAAAACCCCTCAACAATAATGAATAGGCAGCCACAACGATAAGTGTTATTTGCTCAACTTCAATAGTAGCTAATGCTAGTCCCTTATCTTCAACATATTACTACTCATTTCCTAAATTTCCTGCCTACCCTATTCTTATATCAATAACTAAAAACCAATCATACCAAATTCAAATGATAAATAAACAAGGATGGATTAGGCAAGAACCATGAGAAAGAAAGACTCACAATCTGGAATGAAGGATATCCTTGGTGAGCATAAGGATGGGCTCGATGTCCCTAAGAATCTCCTCCTCCTTATCTTTCCACTGGCGGTAATCAGCGTCGTTCCATCTGGGGTACTTGGGCGAGTCCTTCAAGCTCTGGACCAAGCTGGAGTTGTCTGTAGATGACGACGCGCTCTCCTCCGGTCGAGTCGACTCATTCGCAGCGGTGCATAACGGCCAACGAGGCGGCAATATGCAGCGGGCGGCGAGTCTGTGGTGGTGAAGTTGAAGCCGGAAGCGGAGGAGCGGAAACCCTCTGAGAAGCATAGCAGCTGCCATGGAATTTGCAAAGCGCTTCGAGTTCGAGTGGCGTCAGTGAAGAAGAGAGGTAGTAAAGCCATCATGGACCATGTTTGGGAACGGCCCATCGGATTGCTGGGCCTTTGTAATCTTGACCATGGAACTAAGTGGGCCAGTTATCTCCAATTGGGCTCCTGTTGTCTTTATTATTTTTAACCTTTTTTAAATTGAGAAAATGAGGGAGTACGAACTTTTTAAAAATAATGACAAAATACTATCTAGCCCATATAATTAATCTTTCGTATGGATCAGGAACATTTTTTGCCATTTTATACGATCTAAGGTTCAGAAAACTTTACTAATTGTAAAGTCACATAAAATAAATAAAACAAAAAGCTAGTCTAATGGCGGTCTAGACTACAACTATAGTTTAGATTTGGGTTCAAATCCCATTATTTACACTTTCATATTTTTTACCTTTATTTATTTCTTTTTTAAATTTATTTTTTAAAACTATTTTTCTTTTTTCTTTTCTTTTTTTTTTTGTGTGGAACCTAATTACATTTTTTTTTCTTTTCTTTTTATTTTTTTTGCAATCTTTGTCATTTTTTAACATTTTTTTCCCCCACTTTCAATCCATCATTGAATTTTATTGAGCTTCACCTTATCTTCTTTCTTTTTCTTTGTTTTATTTATTTTTCATTTTTCATTTTCTCGTTTTAAATTTTTTCAATCCATCATTGAATTTCCTTGAGCTTCACCATATCTTCTTTCTTTTTCTTTGCTTTATTTATTTTTCATTTTTTATTTTCTCGTTTTAAATTCTTTTTTTTTCCACATTGAACATTACTATTCTTTTCTTTTTAGCCTTTTATCTTCCCCTCCCCCCCCCCATTTTCAATCATTTAAGCTTCTTTAATTAGTATTGTGATTGCCGAAAATTATTTAATAATTAATATTAAAACCAATTTGTTGTAACTTGAGAAACTAATATTCTGGTTTCTAAGAAACCAATCGGGTTATTTGCCTCTTATTTTTTTGTTATTAATTTGACTAGTAACGAGAAACTAAATACTTACTATTTTTTTTATTTAAGGAAATGATTACTTGCTATTCTTGAAACCAAAAATTAATTTGGTTTCTACTAAGCAACTATAAACCAATCTAATAGTTGGTTACTAATTTGGTTAGTAACGAGAAATTAACTTGAGAAACTAATATGGTTTATGCGTAATCAATCTGGTTTCTGAGAAACTAATTTGATTTTTGACATTTTTTTTTAAATTGTTATCGACTACTCTTAAAAGCAAGAACCAAATTAGTTTCTACTTATAATTAGAAACTAATTTAGTAATTGGTTACTAATTTGGTAAGTAACGAGAAACTAACTTAAGAAACTAATCTGATTTCTAATAAACCAAATTAGTTTCTAGGAAACATTCGTGGTTTCCTGTGATTTACTTAGCTACAGGATATTCTGCAAAATGGAAACCACAATGGTTTCCAGAAAACTTTATTCGTTTCCTATGATTTACTTAGCCACATGGCATTCTGCTAAAGAAAACAACAATGATTTCTAAGAAACGTTTATGGTTTCTTGTAATTTACTTAGTTACATGGTATTTTGCAAAAAGGAAATCACGATGATTTCTAAGAAATCTTCATGGTTTCATATAATTTATTTAGCTGCAGAGCATTCTGCAAAAAAGAAATCACAATAGTTTCTAGGAAATGGTCGTGATTTCGTGTAGTTTACTTACATACATAATATTTTGCTAAAGGAATCCAAACTGGTTTTCAGAAAATTTTTGTGGTTTCCTGTGATTTTCTTACGTATAGGACATTCCGCTAATAGGAAACTAAATTAGTTCTCAGGAAATCTTTATAGTTTTCTATTTTTTTTTTAAAAGACTTATTTACTAAAATGCCACCGCATTTTCTAGCTCCGAAAATATTTAGAAAAATGTCCTAAAAAAGTCGTACAGAATTTTTATTATTTCTTAAAGGTTGTGAATTTAGTAATATTTTTTGAAAAATAGGTATAAGTGTCGAAAATCCTTTTAAATTCTACGTTTTTGTTTTTTAATTAAATTAAGAGGACCAAAAAAAAAAAAGAAAATAAAATAAAAGAGAAAGGCTCTTAATTTTTATGGAAATTTAGGTAAGATAAAAGAGAAAGAACATAGCAAACTCAAAAACTTGGAATGTTTTGATTCTCAATATGGGTGTTCATCGGTCCATATCCAATATACTTTTGGTCGTCCACCATCCTATCCAATGTAAGATTGGATCCACATTTAGCATTTATAATAAATGTCTTTTTCAATGTAAAAATGGTCATTTTTTACATCTATTTTATAAACGGTTGTTTCATAATTTTATTTTGATAAAAGGTCATTTTTTAGAGATATATTTTTTAAAAAATAAATTAAAATAAATCAATTTTTAAAAATAAATCAATATATTTTATCTATTAAATATGAAAAACGGTTACTTTTCAAATAAATTTCAAAATTCGGCCATTGTTTTAACAGTGTTTGAAAAGCGTCTTTTTTCAAACAGTGATCCAAAATTCGGCCATTTCTTGTAAAAAACCCATGCATATTTTTAGAACCGATTCGACCCAAAAAAAAAAAAAAGACAATTGAATTGAATCAGTCAATTTAATTTTTGGGGTTGGGATTCAATTTTGAGCCCAAAAACTTATATGGCTATATGCATATATTTAATCTCAAAATTTGTATGATAAGATAATTCAAAGGCATATAGAAAGATTATTCTAAATTTATGTTTAAATAATTTATACAAGTATTCAATATTTCTAAAAGAGATAATAAATAGAAAGACCTTATTTAAAAGCATAGTAAAAAAGTTTCTGGTCAATGTGAGTATACATGAACTATAAATTTAGAAACACCAATAACTAAAAGCAAAAGTAGTAGAAAAATTTCGTATGTCTAGGTATATATTGGTCGGTCAGTTGTATTTGGATGTTAATCTACAGAATCGGGCAATCAACTGATCCAATTTGGTTATAAGGAAATTAGATTCAGTACAACCCAATTAGAATTGGATATCCAATTTTCATTGGTAGCTTTTTATAGTATTCTTCAAACCACTAAATTTCACTCAGCAAGTCACATGGATGGGTGACATGGTCAATTGGCATCTGGTGGGTGGCTCAGGTGATACGGTCACGCAGTTAGTAGGAGCACTTATATTAAGTGACCATATGGTCATCTAGTCACTTGGTGGGTGACTTTCATATAATCATGGGCTCTCTTTAACGCATTTGGAAGTTAGAGTTTTGGAAGCACATCTCTCGTCACAATGACCAATAATGGCGACTTCTCCACCACTAAGCTTTGGAACACCACGATCTCACTTAGAATCTCCCACTTCTTCGTCACCATCCTTACTTCTTTCCTTGACTTCGACACTCTTGTCCACCATTCTCACTCGAACATTTCTCCCTGTGAGAGTTCGAGTTCGAGCCAGAGAGGGACCGGCCATTTGAAAAGTTGTTATGTTTAGCATAAATTATTTAAACAATCCGGGTAATTAGTTAGGTAATTACTATTTTTTCATGAGGATTAAATATAACAACTAATTTTCGTGCGCCAACAACTACCACCTTAGAAATATATAAATTTATAGAATTAACCTTAAGAACAATTTTAGAGACAAATAACGAGGAAGTAGGAAGTCCGCCTCTACAATTTTCTAGAGATGAGGCGTGAATAATTGGTCTTGAGCTTTAAAAAGAAAGGAAAAAAAGCAAAAAGGCCTTTTTTTTTTTTTTTTTTTGGCTCCGAAAAGCAAAAGGCTTGAGTAACCATAACTGTAAGAGGTGAAAAAACCTTTATAATTTGTGCAAATTGGACCCTTCTTTCCTTTTTTTTTTTTTTTTGAGGTCAATTGGGCTCACTTTTTTAGTTACTCTTTGAAAAACTTAATTAGAAGAAAAAACTTGAAGGAGACTATACTCTATACGTATAACCAGAATAAGACAAGTCACAAGTCTATTGTACAGTGTAAATATGTTGATATGCCATTGAGTCAATCTAATGACTTTTGACGATTATGGAAGTATATACTCTTCACTTACACATCTCTTTCTCCCTTTTTGCCCAGTTGAAATGTTGAATCTTCCCTGTAATTCCATATTAATATTTTCGTTCTCTTATAAATACATTATTTACAAAAAAAAAAGAAAAAAATCCCAATTTACTGTGAATTTGTGTTCTCCTCAATTAAACAATAATAAATTAATGCATTATGCATGTACAGACCACAAGCAAAGAAATCAAATAAAAGATCTTATAAATTAAAGAATTCAAACCGAAAATAATGAACCAAATTATTGAAATACAAAAAGGAATATAATCACAAGATAAGGCCAGCATTTGATTCAATTTGGGTCATCGTTCAAATCTTCTTTGATAATTTTTTTTTTAATTTATTTTGGTAATCAATCTTATTTTGTTAATTTGCATGTGAAGGTCGAGGGATGACCCGTGGCCGTGCCATTCATTCAAATTATTCAATAACGCGGAAGGACAAAATTTTTAAAAAAGAAAGGGAAAAAAAAAAAGTATTCAATTTGAATGGTCTCTAAACATACATATAAACCTATAGTTTCAAACTTTGAATGTATTAAGTTAAGCCAATGTTGCATAACTACTTGCACACGCATATTATCATCGTCATTTCCCTTTTTTAAAAAAAAAAAAAAAATTATCATCGTCACACTTAATCCCTGAATGGTCACTATCTTCTAGTGATTTTAAACCAACTATAAGCTTGACCAATATCAAGTTTTTCTGGTAGTATATTTCCACTTATATTATACTCGCCTTAAATATTAAAATTCGAAATTTATATACTGTATAAAATATTTAATGATAAATTAAAAAAATATAAAATAAATAAATCACGGCTTCAAAAAAGGCAAAGGTAGTCGAAAATCACGACTAGGGGCCGGTTCTGGGCTTGAGCAAGTTAAACGAGCACAAAAAAACGAGTGCACGATAAGTAAAGGAGCAAGCGCACTCCGAATAATTGCCCAACTCTACAAAAGCCAAAATGCAATCCAATTTCAAGTCCGTCTGAATTTTCATTTCTAATTTGTTTTTTTTCCCCCGAGGAAAACAGAGAGGGAGTCTAGTCTGTGGTGTGCGTGTGTGAAAATGAAATGTTATGAGTTGTGAGTAGCTTAGCTATACGCCTCTAGTACGGCTCTAAGCTTTTCCAGTGCGGAGGTGCCCACGATAACAAAGCAGAGGTGGCGAACCCTAACCGGTCGTTGTTAAGTCGTCGTCGTGGTCGTGGATGGGCCAGTCAGCTTCGACGGCCGCCGTCCCGAGCTGCCGTGAAACCAATCACAGCCATCGATCGAAGGCCAAATCAACGGCCCTGATCTCCCCGATGCAGGCCGAGGAAAACGATGCTTGGAAAGGAACCACCGATGGCGTCGCCGACTACATCTCCGACCTACCAGACGAGTGTTTGGCCTTCATCTTTCAGTCCCTCGGCTCCGGTGACCGGAAGCGGTGCTCGCTCGTCTGCCGGCGGTGGCTGAAGATCGAGGGACAGAGCCGTCACCGCCTCTCCCTCAACGCCCAATCGGATCTCTTGCCCATAATCCCTTCCCTCTTCTCCCGATTCGACGCGGTCACCAAGCTCGCCCTCAAGTGCGACCGCAGATCCGTCAGCATCGGCGACGACGCTCTCGTCCTCATCTCGCTCCGCTGCCGGAACCTCACGCGCCTCAAGCTCCGCGCATGCCGTGAGCTTACGGACGCGGGCATGGCGGCCTTCGCCAAGAACTGCAAGAGCCTGAAGAAGCTCTCGTGCGGATCGTGCACGTTCGGAGCCAGAGGAATGAACGCCGTGCTCGATAATTGCTCCTCTCTGGAGGAGCTATCCGTGAAGAGGCTCCGCGGCATCACCGATGTGGCCGCGGCGGAGCCGATTGGGCCCGGCGTGGCGGCCGCTTCGCTGAAGACGATTTGCTTGAAGGAGCTTTACAATGGGCAGTGTTTCGGACCCCTAATTATTGGCGCGAAGAAGCTGAGGACATTGAAGCTCTTCAGGTGCTCGGGAGATTGGGATAAGCTTCTTCAATTGATAGCGGAGCGAGTGGCCGGGATGGTTGAGATTCATCTGGAGAGGCTTCAAGTGAGCGATCACGGTCTCGCGGCGATCTCGAATTCGTTGGATCTGGAAATCTTGCATCTTGTCAAGACCCCGGAGTGCACCAACTCGGGGCTCGTCTCGGTCGCGGAGCGGTGCAAGCTCTTGAGGAAGCTTCATATCGATGGTTGGAAGGCGAATCGGATAGGCGACGAAGGGTTGGTTGCGGTGGCGAAGCATTGCCCTAATCTTCAGGAGTTGGTTCTAATTGGTGTCAACCCTACGAAAGTGAGTTTGGAGATGTTGGCTTCGAATTGCCAGAATCTGGAGAGGCTGGCATTGTGCGGGAGCGATACCGTCGGGGACAGCGAGATGTCGTGCATTGCCGGAAAGTGTGTGGCATTGAAGAAGCTTTGCATCAAGAGTTGCCCTGTTTCGGATAATGGGTTGGAAGCATTGGCAAGTGGGTGTCCGAATTTGGTGAAAGTGAAGGTCAAGAAGTGTAGAGGAGTAACCCCTGATGGGGCGGATGGTTTAAGAGTGAGTAGGCCCTCTTTAGCTGTGAATTTGGATACTGGTGAAATTGAACATCAAGACGCCAGCGCCAGTGACGGCGGGGCGCAAGACCATGCGGTCGAATTCACTCCGGTAGGTGGCCAAGCGCCGGCTGCTAATATCGGTCCGAGTAGTTCGGGAAGGTCGACGTCCTTCAAGTCGAGGTTAGGCCTTTTGTCTGGAAGGAGTTTTGTGGCCTGCACCTTAAGAAGGTGGTCCGGCGGTAATAGCAGTTCTCGTGGTAATAGTTAATGAATTATAAACAACAGTTGCGACACTAAACCCAAAAAAAAAAAAAAAGAAAAAAAAAAAAAAAGAACTAAGGATGGGGGAGTCCTAGTTATTGGTCATTGTTTTGTGATGTATTATTTGGATTCTCTGACTTTTGTGTACTTAATTTGATGCTGTGTGCTATTTGTTGCCTTTTGAATTGAATCTTCACGGTTGAAAGAGATGAGATGGCACCTTCTTTTTACAAATTTTAGTTTGCTTCGTTGTTGGGTAAGCTTATTGTTTCATAAAATTTGATCATATCATATTGAGTTAGTTATATTACACCATTACAGGTATGAATATTTTTTGATAGCTTCCTGCTTTGTTAATATTAGACTAGTGTATAGGTTTACACATGCCAAGAAGGTTGCATTGAGGAGCGTATTGTGTAGGACTACGAACTCTGATTCGAAATGTTTGAGCACATTACTGGCCTTGTACCATGTGAAAAGTTTATTAATAGGCACTTTCTCGATACCCATTTAGCTTAGAATTGCATTATTTGACCTTATCTGACCACTTGTTTGATGCATTAGATATATAGTTTTTGATTGATGAGAAACCACGCCACTGTTGTGATGCCGCATCAGAAGCTGGATCCAGTTTGTCAGTGAATCTATATATACTAAAATATAGTTATACAGACTGGTGAGTGCACTATAAGTTTTTGAACTTGTCAACAACAGATACATATTCTGATTGTCACCACCAGATGCATATGTTGATTGATTTCTTGAACACTGCTTGAGCCACGGCCCACAAACATCAATCATTCATGCTACATACAAATGTGTTAGCTCATCCATAATTTAGAATGTCTCATTTATTTGGCATCAAATCTGAGAAATTGTTATAAGATTTTGTTATCGGCGTGTTGGGGGCTTCTTATTGGTTCAGGGTTTTGGTAATGATGTGTTAGGCGTGGTAGTATTATGGCTTTTACTACTCTTGTGTGTCATGATTTTATTCACACTGTACTGATTCTACTGAAGATATAACATGGTGTAATTGCTCTCTACCCACGCGGTCCATCGCTCTAGAGTCTAGACTATATATGTTGGCGATATGATATTCAGAAATTACTGAATGATCTCTTGGGGTTGAAGACCTTTTGTCCTTTTGGTGGGGCAAACGTGGTCACAAAATATGGAGGGCACTGCGAGTCATTATACCAATGAGGCAATGACCACGGGGTTTTTGCGGGAAAGGCTTCTGGGTTGACTGAATTGGTAGATCTTGAATCCTTGATGAGCTTTTTCTCGACCAAGGCTGAGTATGAGATTGCTCTTATGTTAATATATTCGTAATTGAGACGATGACAAGGCATATTATGTATACATACATATATATATATATATATATATATGTTAAGTCTGGCATTTGTGATTAGGCTAAGCATTATATTCTCGGGGAAATTTTTTGCTTTGGAGGAGGAATCTCGCTCTTTCTCTGCACAGGCGTTGAAATTCATGCGTTGTGTTAGAAGTATATAAAGTAGAAAGTCATGCTAATCTCCTATGAAAAGTCTTGAGATCCTCATCTTGCTTGTTTTACCCTTCTCGGCTTGATATTTAGCTATTATTCCAATATCACCAAGTTGACTCTTTGATAAAAGATTTAGGGTAAATCCCATTTTTAGCCCGTGAACTATTACTAAATTTCGTTTTGGCACTAGATTTTAAAAGGTCTTAGTTTTATTAGTACCCGAATTTTTCGTTTGTCTCATTTAACCCATCCGTCACTATTCCATTATAAATGGATGAAAAAAGTATCATCTTAGCCTGCGAATTTATTACAAAATCTCATTTTAGCCCCCAAATCTTAAATATTTTTATGTTAGCACTGAATCTATTAAAGTACCTTATTTTCATCCCCACCATCACCTTTTATTAAAAACAAACAACAAAGAGAATATGTGAACAACAGAGAGAATATGTTACTCACATGAGACTTTTAATGAAGACATCTTGAACAGTTTGCAAGACAATAACGAGGTAGTATAAATTTTCTCTCATTGTAAATATAAATTGAAAAAATACAAATTTTATTTTTTATCAAATTTAATAATTCTCTTGTGGTCATGATTTAGTTTAGAAAAGTTTTTATATTTTCTCCAGACGCATCGTACCAGGTGAGTGCCACAAATATTATTTGATGCACCGTTATAATATTTAAATAATTCTTTTAAAGAAAATTAAAATATAACTCAAGGTTTTTGTCTTTTTTTTTTAATAAATTTAAAATTAGCTAAGTTCTCTTTTTTTTTTTTCATTTTTTTATAGTTATATATTACCTAATTACTAAATGGCGCATGTTTAAACTAATATTTAAATATTAAATATAGATATGTGTATATATATATATATACATATCCAATTTAGTTTTATAATATGTAAAAGAAACTAAATTTGTTATCACTAAAGTTGAGAAGATGACATCATTCATTTTCAATAAATAAAATAGGAAATTTAAATTAATAAAAGTGAAATACCCAAAATTATTTTTTTAAAACTTACTTGAGTATCTCATACTTTTTTTTCCCCCTAATGTTTGAGCATTAAAAAGATTACAGGGTGTAAAATAAGACATTTTGATAAATCGAATGTCAAGATAAAGACTATAAATTCTAATGGCTAAAATAAGAGTTTGGACATAATTTAGGGAACAATATAGAAAAAGTTCCATCCATTTATAACGGAATAATGACGAGAAGTTAAATGAGACAATTGAAAAATTCGAGTGCCAAAGTTGGGATATTTTAAAATTTAGGGGCCAAGATGGAATTTAGGTAATAATTTTGGGGCCAAAAATGGGACTAACCCAAAGATCTAATACCAAGACTCATCACAATTAACTAGAATAAAAACAATATTTCCATTCCAGAGAAAAGAAGGGGTAATTTACTAGTTTACAATGACCATATCTATTGAATTTTTGTAGAAGTTACTAGATAATGATTTTGAAATTGAAAATTTATGCAAATCGTAACCTCAAGCTTAAGAAAATGGCATTAAAAGTCGATCAAAGTGAAGCAAATAAGCAATAGTTATACATGTCGACACAACACATTTGCGAAGTCTGATACTTTACTTCTTTTTCTTTAGGGGATGGCTACGGTAGGGGCGTCCCTACGTAGGGTCATGCCTTAATTATCGTTGGATGAGAATCTGTGGGGAATAACGGGAATCTGTGGAGAATCTATTTATATACAGATTCCCATCCAACGGTGAATAGACAGGGCCCTACGTAAGGGCGCCCCTACTGTAGACGCGCCCCTTTTTTTTATTATTATCATTTTTTTTCATTGACTGCATTTCCAGCAATTATCTTCCACTCCGTAACTTCCACGTTACCCAAACCAAAGGTTTGGCTTTCTCCATAAATGCCACAAAAGCTGAAAAAGCTCAAAGGGGTAATCTAATTTACAAGTTTCGTGCCGTGGGCCTTGCACAAATGAGTCATCCCATCATTAAGCAGTAATCAATAATCATGGTAAAAATATCTGCTACCAAATATCAAACCATACAGGCATGGTGACATAAAAATAATTAAAAGATGTGGGGAAAGAGACCACACTACGATTTTAGTTTTAACAGCAAAAAGATGACAAGTGTAAAACTTTACTGCAGTAATTTCTCTTTTGGTTAAAAATTCACAGTAAGAATACCAAGTTCCAATGAGTGCAAGGAAACACTTCATGATAGATGAATTTAGTTGTATCCTATTATTCCATTCTATTGATTAATGATTATAGATCACAATTCACAAGCAGTCGTTCACTCTCAATCTCTTGAAACCTGGAGAAAGCTTGCAAGGTGTGTTGTGCCTTGGATGACGCTAAAAGCTCGAGAGGTAGTATTAAGAGAAATGAAATCCTAGTTAAGCATCAAGAAGACCTGTCATTCTGGTACCTTTACCTATAACGCACCCCATTTGTCTTACTCCGTTTTCTTCTCTTTAACAGCTTCTGGCTTTTTGTACAAAACGATCTGACTCAGTAGCGTACCGTTCGTTGTCATACCAATTACTGAGCCCAACACAACTTAGAAATAAAGAATTAAGGATGGCAAATGTGCAAATTCTTGCGCATAAGATCTAAAACATGTCGGTAGATTATCTGGAGTGCATGATGTAATTAAATAGTGGAACAATTTTATGCATAGAACAACCGATATCTCACAAGGGAACAGGGTAAAGACCTAAAGTCATGGCACTACAAAAACATATTTAGCTGAATTGAATCTTGTGTGAGATACAAGATCAGGTGCACTTTGTATGTCAAATCCTACAAGATAAATTTGGCAGTTTAAATGGAATCAAAAGAACAAGGAAATACCAGCAAGAACAGGGTCCTATGTCTATAGCTAAATTTCTTACTAGCAAAATATCAAATAATGACCTACACGAGTATATACAGCTTATAAACAAATATCAAGACTACCAAAAAGTTGAAGAAATTTCCTTCTTTTTTCTTCAATTGTTATTTTCTTAAATAACACACCCTATAAAAGTGAGTTCTTACCTTTTTTTTTTTTTGGCAACTTCGATAGACTGGTTAGTTAAAATAATAATTGTATTCCAGAAAACGAAAAAACAAAAATAAAAATAGAAGAGATGTTGATGTTATTGAAATAACTGGGATGGAGCTTAAACAATAAAAAATAAAAAATAAAAAAACCAAAAGAGACAAGGATACCACTTTGTGGTGCTCCTTCCTGGAGGCTGGTAAAAACCCTCACTGCAAAAGAAAGAGTTGAAAATTTGTAATAATGCACTTTTTCCTTGCAGTACCAACTTTAGTGCATAAAAACATTTAACTCACCAATGGAACCTCCAAAATTCATTAAACATGTCAAGAAGCTGAGTTCCCCCGTACTTTTATTCTGCGTAAAAAATAATTACTCACTTAAAGAGAAACTGAAACATATTTGGATATCAAACAAGAGATGGAGAGGGGGGGTACTGATTCCATGATTTCACGAAAAGTGTATCCAATCAGACTCCTTTGAATACTTGAATTTTTTTAAATCCAAGAGATGCATTAAATTTTTGAAAACGAATAGAACTTACAGAAAAGTTTTTCCATATCTGAGGGATCCTGGCACAGAGAAAAATTGCATGTTGGGATGCCTGCAACAGATCATTTTACATAAGAAATGGTCTGGGAAAAAAAATCTTAAAATTCAGAAACTAACAAAAACGTAACACTAGAGCTTGCATACAAACCAATAATCCTATAAAGCAAACAGTAATAAAAAGAAGAATTAGGTAGAACTGTACATAATGCCAATAATAAAATGCTAATGTGCTGCTTGATGCCAAAAGCGGCTACTTACATATAGAGCTTCAAAGAGAACAGGATCAATTTGACCAGCTAAGATGGTTGGTGCCACAGCACAATATCTGGAAAATCATCATATTAAGGGAAAATTTGACAATAATACTCATTATCTAGAATAACATACATAAAGAAAATAAAAAAAAACCAGTCTAATCCATAAGAAGGAAGGATACAGTAGTGCTCTGAACCATGTTTTCAAACCCAAAGGTTGAGAAAAATAGTAGATGATGGCAACCAAAATTATTGCTGTAACAGATAAGAAGAGAAGTTAGCTTCTTTCGAACGTGAAACTAATAACCAGACAGTTGCTGAATGCATTACATGACTCACGAGACTGACTTCTACACCATATTTTACAATATGCCATAAACTACGCTCATTTCCCAACCCAGGGTCTAGGACAATGTATCACCAAGTCCATCTCCAACTAACTATGCTGCATCATCCTAAAAATTTAGCATATGAGCTCACCATACAACTTCCTCAATCCAAATAACTCATTGCTGCCACTTTACTATCATTTGCTTTATCTGAAAGCACGTTCTTTTGAGGTCATTTATACAAATGATGTAGTGCAAATTAGGATCCCAGTACAATCAACCAAACCACTACAATGTATTACCACACACTAATATATAGGAACTTCTCATTTAAATAAAACGATAAAATAAATACCATAGGAGGAAATTCTTATAACCTACAATGATCAATGATGTTCATCAATTAGAACATATAAAGAAGGTTCTGCCAAAATCACAATTCACTCTACTCTCACAATCAGTTTGTATTTGTTTAGAAGCATTTCCCACACGTTAGTTGTAACATTAATGATGGCTTATAAACAAGTCTTGGCGGAATACCTTGGATCAAAAGAAATGCTAGCTCCCCATAAGCTGAGAATGGAAGTCCCTTGTTAAAACAATAGGCGAGAGCAATGGTGTAACCAACTACCTCAAGCTCAAAAGATACAACACTAAGACCTCTGACACTTCCATGCTTCAAAATTTTCAATATCTGCAATTGAGAACAAGTACATTACACTAAACTTTTGAGCCTTTTCTTACATGATTGATATACATATAGCCCAATATCACATCCACCCAAAACCGGAGGAATCATGTGTTGACTTAATCGATCAAGTATAATTCATAACATTTGTAAATCAAAATGCTTTATTGAGAGTAATTAAATTCTGGGATATCTTCAAACCTAACAATTTGTAAATCAAAATGCTTTCTTGAGAGTAATTAAATTCTGGGATATCTTCAAACCTAACAATTTGTAAATCAAAATGCTTTCTTGAGACTAATTAAATTCTGGGATTTGTTCAAACCTAACAATTTCGAAACATACACCCCAAATCCACATTACCTGAATCAGTTGGACCATTCAGAGCAACACAGATCTATCATGGGTCGGTTTCGGAATTTAATAAATTGAATAACTTGGAGAACGATAAGAGAAGAGATCAGAAAAAACAATTTGAGAACGGGGAAAAAAGAGCTGGAGTGTGACATGCCTGAGGGAGTTTGACGGTGGTGGAAGCGGCCACGAGGACATAGCCGAGGAGCTTGGAAATCAGGGGAAGCAAGCAATCTTTCTCAGGAAAGTGGCCATGGCGGAGAGATCCCAAAGCACAGCTGAAATCAATTCCAAGGAACGCCATTGTTGTCTCTTCTACAACTCTATATAGAGGCTAGTGGTAGTATATTATGTATGAGACAGGTACTCCGGCGCTGCCTTGTGAGAGCAGCCCCTCAAACCTATAGTTCTTTACTTTAGAACGACGACTCGAATGAAATTACAAATAATGATAATAAGTTAATAACGATTAAGAATTAACTTATAACGATTAAGAATTTAACAAAACCCCTTTTTTTTACCGGGTGACTCCTCAGTAGTCAGTCCTCACCTCAATAATCTTCACTTTTATTCAGTAAAGGTTATCTGCCACAAAAAAAAAAAAAAAAACACGCAATATGTAAATTTAATTGTGATTTTGATTTGTACAAAATTATAACTCCATATTTAAAATTAGTATAAATTTGTATAAATTGATTTTTTACAAATTTTCTAATAAACACAAAATGTGAATGAAGATATTTTATTTTTGTTGACTAATACAAAAAAAACATATTAAAAATGGGTTGACTAGTTATTTAACTATTTTTGATCCAAAACTTAGTATATGACCAAACTTAAAAGTCTATAACTAAATGTCCAACGCATTCAATGATAAAAATAGAAATACAATATATTCTACGACTGAAATTTTTTAAAAAGGGCGCGTCTACAGTAGGGGCGCCCTTACGTAGGGCCCTGTCTATTTACCGTTGGATAGGAATCTGTATATAAATAGATTCTCCACAGATTCCCGTTATTCCCCACAGATTCCCATCCAACGATAATTAAGGCATGACCCTACGTAGGGACGTCCCTACCGTAGCCATCCCCTTTTAAAAAATTGACATTTAGCTATAACTTTTAAAATATGGACATCTACTTAATTTAATTTAAAAAATTAGTCATTCACCTAATTTTCTCAATATAGTTAGCACAGATCACCTAATTTGTATGTAAAAATATAAATTTCCAGAGATTTGAAATGTGAAATATAATTTTGCACAATACAAAAGATAGTTAAAGTTGCAGAAATATCATACTTTAGGATTTTTTTGCAATTATCCCTTTAATAAATTTAGTAGTCCCAATCATTAAATGTTTTGCCTTTAAACTGAAGATAATGGAATAAAAATACTATGCCTTTTAATTTTGCAAAATATATTTTAACTTTTAAACTCCTATAAATTAATATTTTTATTTTTTAAATTATGCAAATTAATATTCTAATATGTATAATTTCTATAAATTAATATCATGATTTTTATATTCTACAAATTAATATTTTGATATTTACAATTCTTACAAATTAATACTATGACTTTTGTCTAAGCAAATTTATACCACAAGCAAGTTAAAAGATATAAATAACCCTTTTTACTTCTCATTCCAATTTTCTTTATTTTTCTTTCTTAAATAAAAAGTTAAATAAATGATTATAAAATGTTTTTCAGAAATTTTGCTATTGCTTAATAAGTTAATAGCAAGTTAATGAGGCTACAATCTTCTTTTTACTATTAAAATTAGATAATTGAGTTCCATGAATACAAATTCGCAAGAATTTTAAGTTAGACTATTAATTTGTAGGAATTTTAATTATCAGGATATTAATTTGTAGGATTTTAAATTTCAAAATTAGATTTTCAGTTTGCAGAATTTCAAAAGTTAAGATATTAATTTGTAACATCTCAAAAGATATAGTATTTTTTACAGAAAAATTAAAAGTCATGATATTTTTATGTCATTACCCAAAATTGGTAGTTGCAATAGGATATTCTCCAATTTTAGATGCTTTTTTTTTGGGTCCTACATTTCAAACACATTTGACAAATTTGTCCCAATCCCATTTTTTTTTTTCCTTTTTTCTCGTTGGTAAATTAGTCCCCAGTGTGTTGTTATCGTGAAGTCGTACAATTGGTCCTTCCATCTGCTTATGTAAGGGTTTAAAATTTGCAATACAACTCGAAATTAGCTGACACATTTAACACAAAATTGAATTAACTAAATTAAGTAATTTTTGAATTTGTTGTAAATAAAATAAAAAATATAAAACAAATGAGCTAAGTTGTCTTAATAAAGTAAAATTTAATTGAAAAATCAAGTAAATTAATAATTATATTTTCTACATATGTCGTAATACATTAATTGAATGATGGTTAAGTTGAAACTAACACGATATAATTGAGTCGACACGATAGAAATTTATTTTTTATCAATGTTTGCAGTTATCTAACCACATGTTGAACATATGACATCGTTCTTAAGGGTAAATAGATGGTATTTAGCAACCGCTTGCCTTTTTATTCTTTAAATTTAGTATCATCATCTCTATTAATGTTGCGCCAAAAGCCTTGCAAAATAAAGTGAGATACTTGCAGGTAAGGAAAATCCATATTGACGAAAACACTATAGACATATTAGAACCGTCAAAAAAGTTTATGATTTGTTAACAATGGTCAATATTTTCTTTGTTTATTTATAGGAGAAATGATTTTTGTTGGTCTTTAAACCATGATAAAAGTCTCATTTTGGTTATTAAACTTTAATTACGTCATTTTGGCCATTAAACTATTAAAAAAGTATTGTTTTTTTATATATTTCGTTTTATTCTAATCAGAATGAGCATATAAGACACCCTTGTTATTCTGTTATACTCATTTTATATCCAAAAGTATAGTCTAATACTATAAAAAGATTAAAACATGAATTGAAGTAGTTTAAAATAATTGATTGAAGAAAAATTAGCTTCATATTGGATAATATTGCGATGTAAAATTGTCCAAAATGTGATATTTTGTTGAAATCACTAATACGGAATGAGAAATGCAACTCATGTGCTCATTCTGATAAGAATCAAATAAAATATATAGCAAAAATAATTAAAATGAAACATTTTTAAGAGTTTAAGGACTAGTATATCGCAATTTAAAATTTAAGGACCAAAGTAGGACTTTTTTCTTAGTTCAGAGACGAATAATATCATTTATCCTTATTCATATATGTTTCCATTTTCTCGATCTTATTTGTTTTGTTTTTTTTTTCAGTAATTGTTTTTGTTGGCGTGGATTTTGGTTCGTATACTAATGCGTGCCATGTGTCTTTGAGTGGTTCTTCTTCAAAGGAAGCCAAAACCCAGATTTGATATAGGTGTGGTCTGTACAACTTTGAAAAATGTTATAGATGGACTTTTCACCAACTAGTAATTGGTGGTACCGGTATGGTACCTGCCAAATCTCCTTACCGAAAATGTGGTTAGTGACGCCTTCAATAAAGTATTCGATGGAATAGTGAACTAGAAGTAAATGAACATCGAGAAGAGAAAAGGCCAAAGTGGCAAATAAGGTTTTGGGGATTTATGGCGGCTTACCTCTTTCAGATGATTGTGGGACTTTTTATAGTGGCTTTGTGGTCCCCTAAAAGTTAGGGTTGATGTCCACGTGTCCTTGAAAAGATAGAAGAAAATCCTACCTACTCTCATGTACAGATATGTGTGTGTGATTGGGCTAGGTGTCGGCCTCTTTCTACTTCACGCCCTCCTTATTCTTCCTTTTGGTCGAAGCTATGTTGTTATATTAGTGGTCAGCTATATTTCTTGGTTCCTCTTTGGTCTTTCGCGTAGGGTACCTGATCGGTACGCAGTATAAAATCCGACCAGGGCTATTTTCTATCTTGGTGAGCTTGGTCGTGCCACGGTTGGGCAGTTTTCCTCCTTAGCCTTGCTCGGCTCTTCTTTTGTAGTAGGATGTAGCCAACACCTAGTCCTAATTCTTGGTTAACTTGGTCGGTTAGTAGAGCGTGATATCATTTTTGGGCATTACTGCGTCGTGTTATTTACATCATGACGTACATATCGTTTTCTGATTAGTACGGAGAAATTACCCTCAACAATTTTCATTGATGCGACATCAGGGAGAGTGTGTGTAATTTTTTTTTTTTTGGTTATACCCATTAATTTGTGCAAGAGATAGGATGGTAATTGTTAGCTTAAGCTTTGATTTTCAGATTTTTCATGCATTTGTTTTTTTGAACCATCAAATCGTAACTTCTATTTACAAAGCCTTCGTTGATTAGTTTGTGTCTCTCGTTTTTTATTTTAATTTTTTTTAATAATCTATGTTAATCAAGGTGTCTTAACATAATTTTTTTTTCACAATACCGAAAAAAAAAACCCCTAAAAGCTTTCAAAATTCTGCTTTCTACCTTTGCAAGTTCATTTACTTATCATAAGCAGTGACAAAGCCAGAAAAAATTTTTGAAGCATAAAATCTAATGTTAAATTTAATTTTTTTTCTCCCTCTTTTTTGCTCTTTATATTTTTTTCCCTTCAAATTGACTTATAATTGAGTAATATAACTTAAGGCAATGTAAAAATGAATGAAATATAAATGGTCAATATGAACATGATTTAAATAATATTTTAAAGTAAAGTCTAGAGAAAAATTATTCATAAAAATGTGGAAAAATTAACTATTTAATAATAATAGAAGTAAAATTTAAAAATCATAAAATTCAATAGGGTAAATGAGGGGCATTATTGAATTTTTTTATGAGATATGTGGGTAAATTTTACATTATTAAAATTTAGAGGAGCAAATAAAGGATCTAATTGAATATATTTACAAATACTAGGGAAAAAATAAAAATTTCAAAAAGTTAAGGAGGGTGCTTGGCCTAAGCTGGCTCTGTCTATGATCACAAGCATAAATAACCTGCTTTTGGATGAAAGAACCATAAATACAATACATTGGGGACTAAATCACCAATAAAAGAAGAACGTAGACTGGTACGCCAAAAAAGTATCAGATTTGGGGCGAACGCTGAAAAGAAATCAATTTAGATATGCATGCCAAATTAATATAAAGAAATTAGGTTAAATTGGCATTTTAAAACTGAGTTTTGATAAAGGATAGCACTAGGGATCCCATCTAGTTTACCACCTGACTTAGGTTATTACAATTCAACTTCAACTAGTGAACTAAAACTTACAACAAATAGGTTGAATATTATTCACCACTTGTGTGGTGACAAATCATATCTCATATTAGGTGGCATTAAAAATGTAGGATATGGCATGAGATGTTTAGCAATTTTTTTGATAAAAGGCCTATATTTTAAAACTCTTTGTAAACTAGTCACGGTCAAATATGGAATTGAGCATATTCGAGCATCATCGAGAAAGACTACTTTGCAAAAAAATTAAAAACATAGGCTTTTAAACAAAATTGTGTTTCAAAAGGGTTTTTTTTTTTTTGCCAATCACCCCTGAATAAATCAATTCAACTAGTTGCCTATTTTCTTTGGTTTTTCTTTATAAAAGAATATGTGTTTTCATGTTCTTTCATTTTTTTTCCCTCTTTGATAAATATGTCTTGTTTTGCTTTTAGTAAATATATATTATTTCTGCATTTTTTTTATGTTTGATATCACTAATTCTGCAGTAGGCAGTAAACCTTAGATCATAAGATTAATGATAAACTTTCATGATAGTAAATTTGGAAGTATAAATAACCCTTTACAAAATAGTGAAAAAACAAAAGTAAAAAGCCAATAGGTAAAATGTTCAAACAACATGTCGCTTTTCCCTTTATCTCTTTCTTGGAGTCAACTAAGATCCCATAAGATAGCTTAATCTCTTATGAGAATGGATAATAATGGGTCGGATATGTTTATTCTCCTACCTTAACTAGGAGTGCACATCAACCCGTCCAACTTGACAATCTAACCCAAAACGAAAATGAAAACCTAAACAAAAAAATGTCATTTATTAGTTATAATTATTTTAAATCGACGCTATGGATCAACCCATAACCCAACTTGAACATACAACATATTAAAAAAAAAAAAACATATATGTTTAGCTTACTAATAGAGTAAAATAGAAAAAATTAACTTGTTAGCTTATATTAGCATATAGTTGTTAGAATTTATATGAGTATAAGTTTTCATATCAAGGATTAAATTGAATAAAACAAAAATAATAAATACTTAATAATAAGATTAGGATTCAAAAGCCTATTTTTTAAAAATTGGAAACTAAAACAAACAAAAAAAAATGAAAAAAAAAAATAAAAACTCTCAATCCGACAACCTAACCCAAACCAATCCAACGAAGCTTGGGTTATTTGATTACCTGCTTCTACGTACTTTATTTGCCACAAATATACCAGAGACAGATCCTAATCGGGTTTTGACTGAGGTTTCTTTTCTTGAAGAAAGTCAAACTTTGGGTAAGATTTTCCGGTCACAGTTGAGTAAGTTAGGCGATATCTATGGAAGAAAAAAGACTTGGATACGTGTCCCTCGACAGGTACATAAGCAAAATCCTCTTAAAATGGGCTTGAGTCTCAGTCCCAAATTGGACAAGCATGGGCCGAAATACAGCTCTTCTAAGAAGACTCGTTCACATGAGATAAGCCCAAAATCAAAGATTATTTTGTCGCCCTTAAATAATCCATGCAATGTCGAGCCTCTGGGGACTAAACGCAAAGTAAATTCTGATGATATCGATGCTCAGGGGGGTAGTAAGAAGGGTAAAACTAGTGTTTGTCCGAATTTTCCTGCAGTGCTATAAAAATCGGCGAGTTCTGCGGAGCAGAACCGCTGGGCCCCATGAATTGCTTTAGTTAGAACGTGCAAGGTATGGGAAATCCTTGCAGGTTGACGGCTCTTCGGGATCATTTTCGGAGTTTTTCCCCGGGGTTAGTCTTCTTGTCCGAGACTAAACTCGCTGGTGGTTGGGCAAATAACATAAAATATCAGCTTGGCTTTTCTAATAGTTCTGTGGTTGATTGTGTTGGTCGAGCTGGATGTCTCATGCTTCTCTGGAAAGATGATTGGAATGTCTCCATTCAATCGTTTTCTCGTGGCCATATAGATTCTCACATAGTTTATCCTCAAGGAGTTCATTGGCGATTTACGGGTTTCTATGGCAATCCAAGACCGGAGAACAGAAAGTTTTCTTGGGAGTTACTCCGACGGTTGAAGGGTCTTTCCGAGCTTCCTTGGATATGCGGCGGAGACTTTAATGAAATTTGTTCTCTTTTAGAGAAAATGGGTGGTCCTGATAAGCATTCCAGCTCTATCCTAAATTTTCGTTTGGCGTTGTCAGATTGCAATTTAATTGATCTAGGCTTTCAAGGACATATGGCGACTTGGCAGAATAAGCGAGCAGGGTTGGCGTATGTTCAGGAACGGCTGGATAGATTCGTTAGTGATAAGGAATGGCGCAATCTTTTTCCTCACTCCATAGTACAACACTTGGACTTTTCCAAGTCGGATCATCGCCTTCTACTCCTACAGTTGGAGACTGCGATCCAGGCTTCGAAGACTCATATGGTCAAACCTTTCCGCTTTGAACCGTTTTGGCTCAAGGAAGAAGATTGTAAGGAGATTGTGAAAAATAACTGGGGGGTCTCGACTATTGGGGTAGAACTTGATCCCATGAGTGCGGTGGGGAGGGAACTATAGGGATGTAAAGTGGCTTTGATGGGATAGAGTAAACAAAAGTTTGGAAAATAGTGCTCGGTATTGGAGTAGAAACGCAAGAGGTTATCATGGTTGTATCATCTGGATCAAGTGGTAAATGCTATTGTAGAGATTAAAAGTATTGAGAAAGAAATTGAAATTCTCCTTTATCGTGAAGAGATGTATTGGCGACAACGATCTAGGATAGAGTGGCTTAAAGCAGGTGATAAGAACACGAAGTACTTCCACTTGAAAGCTAGCACTAGAAGAAAGAAGAACTCAATTTCTCGAATCCGAGATCGTAACGGAAATTGGAAAAAAGATGATGAAGAAGTGTTACCCGTCTTGGAAGATTATTTTAGGGAGATTTTTTGTAGAATCAAACCATGTGAAGATGACCTTTATAGTGTTATCCAGCATATTCATACCACGCTTACTCCTGAGAGTCTTCAGCTTCTAAACCAACCTTTCTCTAATGATGAAGTGGAGCGTGCTCTTTTCTCTATGGGGCCGACGAAGGCACCAGGTCCCGATGGTTTTCATGCAGTTTTTTATCAGAAATTTTGGGATGAGTTAGGTCCCAAAATAACATCTGCCTGTCTAAAAGTTCTTAATGATGGCTCTTCGGTGCAACCGATAAATGCTACATACTTAGTTTTGATTCCGAAGAAGAATTCACCAGAGGTTGTGGCTGACTATCGACCTATTAGTCTCTGTAATGTAATCTATAAACTTGTGACAAAAACTTTGGCTAATAGATTGAAGTTGGTTCTACCAAGGTTGATTTCCGAGAACTAGAGTGCCTTTGTTCCTGGTCGTCTTATTACGGACAATGTTACGGTGGCTTTCGAACTTTTACATTCTATGAGCAAAAGGAACAATGGAAGGAAGGGATTTATGGCTCTTAAGTTAGATATGAGTAAAATATACGATAGGGTGGAATGGGTTTTCGTTGAGAGAGTTATGCGTCGTATGGGTTTCCCGTCTTATTGGATATCTCTTGTGCTTGATTGTATTTCCACCTCTCGTTTTGCTTTTTACCTCAATAGTGCTGTTAAGGGACAAGTTATTCCATCACGTAGTTTGCGCCAAGGATGTTCCCTTTCCCCATATTTATTTTTAATATGTGCAGAAGCTTTTTCAGCAATGATTAAAGGCGCGGAGAGGGAGGGTAATTTAGTAGGTATGCAGTGTTCCAGATTATGCCCAAGAATTAGTCATCTTTTATTTGCAGATGACTCAATCATTTTCTCCAGGGTAAATCTTCAAGATGTCTAGGCCATCCGAAAGATTCTATGGGTCTACGAGAAAGCTTCAGGGCAAAAAATTAATATCGATAAGTCAGTAATTACTTTTTCCCCGAATGTAATACAGGATAAGAAGAAGGAAATCATGTCTGTTTTAGGGCTAGATGGGGCGCTTCCTCATGACACTTATCTGGGACTACCTTCAGTAATCGGAAGGAATAAAAATAAGACTTTCTCAAACATAAAAGACAGAGTCTGGAAAAGGGTTTAGGGGTGGAGACGTGAACTTTTTTCCGCAGGTGGCAGAGAAATTCTCATTAAATCAGTTCTTCAAGCTATTCCGAGCTATGTTATGAGTCTATTTCAAATTCCTGCTACCCTATGTGCTGACCTACGCTCTATCATCCTCCGATTTTGGTGGGGATCATCAGGAGGGGAACGTAAGATAGCTTGGGTTAGATGGGATAAAATTTGTTTGCCAAAAGAGCTGGGTGGCCTTGGCTTTCGGGACTTGCAGCTCTTTAACCAATCTTTGGTGGCCAAGCAAGCGTGGCGCTTAATTCGACACCCATCTTCTCTGGCGGGCCGTGTCTTGCGAGGAAAATATTTTCATGACCATAATTTCCTCTTGGCAGGCGATAAACGGGGATCTTCGTACCTTTAGAAGAGTATTCTTTGGGGTAATGAGCTAATTAGGAAAGAGATAAGATGGAGAGTTGGCTCTGGAGATCAGATTTTGGCCTTCAAAGACCCTTGGTTGCCATGACCTACCTCATTTCGGCCTATTTCTGTTGTGAGTAATCCGGAGTTGAAGGTTAGTGATCTTATCATTGATTCGGGACAGTGGCGAGAGGAAACTATTCGTGAGATTTTTTCAGATTTAGATTGCAATCTTATTTCGTCTATCCCTCTAAGCGTTTCTCGACGTGTTGATTCTTTGGTCTGGCACTATGAATTTAAAGGGGAGTACTCGGTTCGGTCTGGATATCGGCTTTTGCTGCAGGAGAAAATAAATTCTTGGGGCTCTTGTTCTCACTCTTTGAGTAAATGGTGGAGAAAGATGTGGTCTCTTCATATTCCACCAAAAATCCGAGTTTTTATTTGGCGAGTCTTTCATGGTGCTCTCCCAGTTTGTTCCAAATTGATCCGTCGAAAAGTTCCTACTGAACTGAGTTGTGTTCACTGTGGTAGAGAGGAATCCTTATCTCATGCTTTATTTCTTTGTGTCAAAGCAAAAAAGATCTGGCAGAATTATAGTTTTTGGGACATTATTAAAGGTAAGATTCAAGAGGATGTAGCGGAGTTACTTCTAGGCATATTTTGGAGTTTATCCCAAGTTTCTTTTGAGAAATTTTGTGTTATTCTTTGGAGTGTTTGGGTTGAAAGAAATAATGTCGTCCATGGTGGTGTAGCTAAGCCGACCGAGACCCAGGTAGCTTTTGTTGATTCTTTTTTGGATGAGTTCCATGCAACTCAAGGTATTCTCTCCGTCCCTGAAGTCTCTTTACCGAAACCAATCCCTAAATGGTCACCGCCACAATTGGGCTCTATCAAGATGAACTCGGATGCCTCTGTACGAAAAGGGACTGATTTTATTGGTGTTGGGGTGGTCTTTCGAGATCATACTGGCACGGTCTTGGCTGCGTGTTCCAAACGTATACCAGGTTGTTTTTCAGTGGATATAGCTGAACTTCTTGCAATTCGATGTGGTCTTCTTTTGGCAAAAGATTGGGGTGTGAAAGTTTCTATTATTGAGAGTGACTCTCAGAAGATTGTTTCGTGTCTCAACTCANTTTTTTTAAATTTTAATTAAAGAGTTTGTCTATAGACTCCATACATACCAAAAGAAAAATGTAGATATCAAACACAATTAAAATACAATATTAATTGTCTAAATAATAATCATAATATAAATTAAGCACGTTCTCTTTTTATGAAGATGACATATACGTGCTTATTTATTATATATAATTATATCTTTAATTTCATACTTATTATGGGATAAGGTAAAATCAGGTCATAAGGGCATGTATCCATAAACTCGTATCGTACCATATATCCTGTCCTAGCCCTGTCGGGTATTTAACTTTTACACTTAGCTTAGGGCATGTTTGGAACCGGATTCTAAGGGGGAAAAATAAATTTTTTGCAGGGATTTGTATTCTTTTATGTTTGGAACTAAGAAAGAGGGAGGGAAAATTAATAAGAAAAAATTGAGGGGAAAATTTATAAAAGAACTGACGATTTTAATTTTCTTAAAAATAATGTGAGGAAATGAAAAATCAAGGATTCTATTCTTCGCCTTCAACTCACTTTGACTTCTCCTTTCTTCATGTCCAATTCCTCCAGTTATGGCGATCAAAGCTGACATTGATCAGAGCGCCGATCAGCCATCGAGCTCGATTTTTAGCAATCATCAAGCTCTCATCTGCGGCCATCCTACAATCCATTGGGAATGGCTGCCGACACCCATTTGTGTCACCAAATCTCGACGAAGGTCATCGGTACCTCCACTGGGGAAAGAAGCTTCTATTTGAAGAAAGTCTGGTAATTTCGTCTCCTATTGAAGAATTAATTTGGATTTTTGTGAGTTTTCTAGACAAAACTCTGATTTCATTCCATTGAAGAAACGTTTCATTGGAGATGTTTTGGTACATTGAATTTTTTCATGATATATACGAGCTTGATTTGAACAGGGTTCTAGGTAGAGAATATGAACAACAAAGGATCAAAATTTTAGGTATTTTTTCAGTCACAAATATATGGGTTGATTTTAATATGGCTCATGACTTAATAAGAAAGTTGTTTATTTATTAGTAATTTGGATTTTCTCAATTAATTGTGTGTTAACTTGATAATGCATGTCCCATGTCTAAACTCTTTTTTTTTTTTTGCCTAACTTTATATATGTATATGGATATATTTTTTTCCCCTTGTACTTGTTATTCCCTATTCAATTTTTGGAAAACAAAGGGTCAGCATGATTTGGTCAATTGGCCATCTAATATTACCTGAAATACTCGTCTTGCAATGTAGGCAATTGATGTCAAAAATGTAGTAGCTTGTGAACAAGAAAGTTGTGCCCATAGTGTTTAGTAAAGGAATGGTTAGTATAAAAAAAACCAGAGCCTAGAGTAGGAAGTTCTGGTTGATGAGTTTGAGTCGAGCTTATTTGGTTTTTGATTGGTGGGGAAGCTTGGAATCCAAGATTTTAGAAGTGCTTGAAACTTGGTACCATAAGAAAATGGTGTGAATTTGAATGTGACAGAGAGAGAGAGAGCATAGAGAAAAACCCAAGTGGGATAAGGTAAAGAGGTGTATCTCTTTTTATATGTATGCATAAAGAGAACCAAAAGCCAAAGATATATCTGAGTGGAAAAGTACTTGGAAAACATTGATTACATTATTGTTAAGTTGTATAGACTATAAAGTTCGGTCCATTAAAATGGAGAATGATTTGTGCTTTTCTGTGGTCAACCTTTGAGAGAACCAGGTGATCATATTAGTTTCTACTTTTTATGCAATGATTAACTAGTTTCAATTTAGCTTTAGAAACACTTGTGGACAATATTGATGTTCTATTATCCTTGGCTTCACTTTAACATTTTTCCGTGTAATGTTTGCATCTCTTTCCTCCCTGTCTGCTATAGTGCATGTTCTTTCGAAACTTGTTCAACTAGACATGAAAACTCCCTTGAACTTACTTCTAGCTTTCCAACTTATGTATTGCAGCTCTTTAGTTGTCAGTTTAGCTCTGGAGATGCCTAAATCCATATGTAGTCAAGATTTGTAGGTGAAGAGTGAGAATCAGATGTGTAAAATCATAGCAGATTAATTCTACTTCTGCTTGATGTTATTTACTTTATTCTAGATAGTTTATTATGTTTGTCAGTTTGAGGTTTTTGGAGCCCATTGAACAAAAGTAATTATATCTAATTTATGGCTGAATGATGAAGGCATATATGAGCTGAATTTTGATAATGATGATGAGGTAAGAACTCAGTGGTGTTTGAACTCTCATGCAAAGTACTCTTATAGATCCTATTGAGGTACTTCATTCAGAATGCATCATTGTTATTAAGATTTCAGGTTTCAATGAACTTGTCAGTGTAAGTTTATGAACTTAAAAATGTCACCCATTATTGGATGCCCTTAATCAGATAGTTTATTTACAAGAATAAAGTATAGACCTAAATTTAGTCAAGTAAAGATTACTTAACTCTACTCATGTTAGCCTTAAGTTGACAATAATTAGTGATTACCTATAAGAGTACTCTTTTTTCATGCAGTGCTCTTTTTCACCCACCCAATCTTATGAACTGGATTTCCTTTTATAAATGTATGAAATGTTTAATTTTCTTAGTATTGTTCCAAAGAAACCGTTCTAGTTATTTCAACCATGAAATAAAAAATAAGAAAAAGTGAAAAAGCAGAACCAGTATTATTATGAAACTAGCATTACTTTGTTATGGTCTTATGTGATTTGAAGAGTCCAAATCTCGCATTAATAAAAACTATCTACTTTGTTTTTTAAAGGTTGAAGAGCAATTAACCCCTGTAGTCTATAACACGTACACTGAACTTGCTCTCTCTTATTCACATTTTGATCATGTTACCAGCCATAGTAGGTTTGATTTATGGCATGGACAATGAGCATAAGAATTGTTTGTAAGTGTATTGATTTAGTATTGAACTTATTACATGTAGAAGACTGAGTTGAATACAGTGAGCAGCAATTGTAGTCTCCTAGGCAACATATTTTACAGATAATCTATGTATTAGGTGATGGTTATATTCCTATCTTTATTTTTCTTTCTTGTATTGATCCTCTGTTAATCTTTGTTCTACCCAATATTCATTATGCAAATTGTTATTTTACTTGGAAAAATCATTATCATTTGAAAAATGAATTTCGTGTTGAAGCATGTAACTTGTGGTTATTTAGTGGTTGCTCTAAATGGTAAACTCTCAATGGTCTAAGTGGTGTGGTTCCTTTGTTGTCCTTAATTCTTATGTTTGTTCATTTGAAATCCTTGTAGACTCTATATCTTTAATTAAGATGCTAATTACTTTGAATATTAATTATCATTTCAAGTTAAAGTGAGAAAGGATCAGAATGAGAGATCTACACAAAAGAGTCATAAGTATTTGATAATCATGGAGCTGATAACTTATTTCAGAGACTTAGATATGTAGCTTCTAGTGCAGATCTATGATTATTTGTACCATCTATGAGCTGATAAAGCATTTCTTTCCTGTTTACAAGAATGTTGATATAAATCTAAAATTGTAAATTATTACGGCTCGCGTATGTGAGATTTTTTTTTGAGTGACACGTATGCATGATTCTAAAGTTGTAGATTAAAATTAAAAGGTCAACATTTATATTTTTTGACCTTTTTTTTCCCTTCAATTGCCAGACAAGAGAAAAAAAAAATCAGTAAGAAAGTCATTTTTTTTCTTCTCCATCTTCCACGACAACAAAAAAACGACATATCGTCAGAACACAAAAGAAATAGAACTTTTCTCGAGTATGCTAGGAAGCTAGGAATTAGGAAGAACAAACAATATGTCTTTTGATGTCCAGAGTGAAAAAAAAAAAAATGTCTTTTGACGTAACTTAACCTAAATTTAAACTCGAAAACGACATATCATTCGGCAAGCTTTCATATGCAAATGACATTTCTTTTTTGGTCTAGCAACGAAAATTTTTCAGAGTAATATATTTTTTCTAATGTTACTATACTAATTTTCTATATCAAACATTCCACTCTCTTTATTAGTTTTTTCGTCTTAGTGTACTAGTATTCTACTACAGTACTGTTTTTATTATTATCATTATTATTTTTCGTTTTAAATGAAACGCAAATATAAATTTTGTCACGATGTTGCAAAATATCTATCATTCCTTTATAATATACAAAAAAAAAAAAAAAAAAAAGAGACGCTGTAAATGCTCTAGATTCTTCAATTTCTCAAATTCAAAAAATGTTACCTATCAAGTTCTTAATGTATATTGTTCAACTTCAACCCTATTCTTTGTCCTTGCCATCAATAACTAGCGTTATGACAAGTGAGGATGAATTATTGTCCTTTCTCTCATCATTAAAAAAGTGTACAATATGTAACAATTAGTCAATAGTGACTCAAAGTTGAACCCTATCTTTGTATTTAAGATAACAAGCCACTGCACCGTACTGTTAACCATACACTTTCGTAATATGAATTCACACTATTAACTGCAACTACTGTACTTTGTAGTATTTAACTACTAGCGACTCCATCAATGCCAAAAATTACAACTTCAACCATAACTATACAAATTTGATCAACAGTACTTAATAATGGTATATATGTAAGGAAATAAGGCTATGTAAATGGATTTCATACTCAGCGCTAAAACTCAAACCACTCTTTATAAATCCAAAACACCAATTGATAATTCATTATAGAAAAATAAAGTAATTACACGCACCAAAAGAACTGTAGGAAGAGCTTCAGATCAAACGCTAAGGCAAAACTCCTTAATGCTTAAAGATTTGCTCACTTAACTCAAATTATCACATTCATATCCGTTGTCCTTAATTTCAAGTTGAGCGACCTTGTGGGGAATCTCTAGTTATTTAATTTAGACTTCATCTAGAACAAAAACTTATTTTGTTCGTTTTCCAAAGCCAGGCACCAACTTTATCCGGGTACACAATGCCAGCTTATACACACAAACAGAATGAGTTTTGGTGAGGGGATGGAGGGGCCTAATGCAATTGTATGGATTATGGACAAAGTTCTGTGCAACTTATAGTGATGGGAACCTATCCTTGCTTGAGGACCTCACCGCAACTAGTAGACAATCCATAATACTTTTATAGTGATGTTAAGTTACTAAATAATGACAGTTAAACGATGTGGATTCTGGAGACAATTAAGGAATATCGTACATTCCATGGCCTAACTTTGGTTGGATTTATGTTCGTTAGAAATATTTCAAGTCTAATTTTCCTAAAAATACTTCTTTCTACATGTTATAATCAGGCCATGTTTAATTAGCTTTCTTATTAGCCTAAGTTTTTTTGGTACTATAGCATAAATTCAACACAAAGCTAAAAGAAGAAGAAGCAAAATTGTCACCACACACATCCTCGTCCTATTGAGACATAGGCCAACTCAGAATTATGGAGTTGGGAAAAGCTTTTCCTCTACTTAGAACTTGAATCATGTACGTAGGTGCACGCTGTATCGAATACGACCACCAGTTTTGGTCGTTAAAAATTGTCATTTTAGGCCACTTTTTCCACTCCGTGTCGTTAATATTAGGGTCCCCCCTAAAACAAGTTGCAGGGGCCATCGTACAGTTGGTTTGTTCAGGGCGCGTCCCGGTTCAGGATCAGCGCGTGTCCATGTTTGCTTCTTCGAACCTTTCCCTTATAATTGTGACCAGCTTTCGGTGTACAATGCTTATTAGCTTGTGCGTGCTCTGTGTTTTGGTGTCGTTTTCTCTGAGTGAGTGAGTGTGAGTATGGAAAGTGGACTTCCCATGCTTAACTGTCTCTTACAGCACACACTGAGAAGCCTCTGCGCATATTCAGATTGTTCTACTTCTTCAAAATGGGTCTACGCAGTCTTTTGGAGGATCTTGCCTCGGAATCACCCTCCTCCCAAGTAAGACATTGGTCTACAATTTTATGTTAAATCCTCCAAAATAAACAAAAAGGCCATGTTACTAGTCAAAAAATTAGTCAACTTAAGTCATTGCTTTTTTGTTTATTGTAGGTGGGATTATGGTGGCGGTGCTCTTGATCGAACAAAAGGGAACAAAAGGAACTGGTAAAGGGTCCTTTTTTTAAAAAAAAATTTATTCGTTTTTTCTTTTCAAAGAAGTGTGACGAGAATTTTAGCCCATTATGATGAACTTTGGGCTATGTCTAAGTGGTTTTTTTTTTTTTTTTTTTTTTTTTTTTTTGGGGGGGGGGGGGGTGTTTTGCAGGATTCTTGTTTGGGAAGATGGATTTTGTGACTTTTACGAGTGTGAGCAAGCAGGCAGTGGGTACGTAAAAGGGAGGTTTGCAGCTGATGTTTTCTTCAAAATGTCCCATGAAGTTTATAATTATGGAGAAGGGTGAGAATTTTGTGTTCTAAATTGTGTCTGCAGCTGATGAATATTTTAAGGTGAAGGAAGAATAGATTTAAGTGACTATTAAAGACTTGGCTAATGGTTTCAGGTTAGTGGGGAAAGTGGCAGCAGACAATAGTCACAAATGGATTTTCAGGGATCCATCAAATGAAGGTGATCCTAGCTTCATTTCCTCATGGAATGTATCCATTGAACCAGTAAGCCAATTCACGTTTAGTTCTCTTAATAAGCAGTATCTGCCTTGGTTTTCTTTTTGGTCCTCATTTTTTCTGTAAAACTATATCTGCCTGTAGCAACCAAGGGCTTGGGAGTCTCAGTTCAAGTCAGGCATTCAGGTTAGTACTTATCAAGATCTCAAAAACCTAAACACAAAATGCCGCAAGCCCATTGGAGCGTACCCAAGAATTGAATTTGTTTTGTATTTTCTAATTATTTTACCAGACTATAGCAATCATTGCAGTTAGAGAAGGCATAATTCAACTGGGGTCATTTGATAAGGTAACTATTGCTCTCTCTCTCTTTCTTACACAATCTTTTCCTCAAAATCTAGATCAAAATATATTTCTAAAGGGCTGTTTTATTTTTTTTCCCAGATTGTGGAGGATCTTAATCTGGTAATAAGCATACAGAGGAAATTCACCTACCTCCAAAGCATACCTGGTGCCTTCGCCATGCAAAGACCATACCTACCTATTCAACATCCTTACACCCTTAAACCAAATACTCAAATGGTTGAAAGCCAAGATACAGCTATATCAATCTATGAGAAGCGCCAATCAATTGGCTTAAAAAGATTGTTTAATGAAATAGCTGATGATTCTCCTACTAAGTCCCTCAACCTGGGTTGGAACACACCCCAAAATGGCATATCAGGAACGACCCTTTGCCCAGTTCCACCTCTCCTACCTTCCATGTCATGCAGTCTTGGAGCCCTCTTGTCCAAACTTCCTTCTGTAATGCCAAGCTATAATTCTACCCAAGCTAATGACTCTGCTATGCTTGTTAAAAACAAGAACAATTCTACCAGCCAAATTAGTGTTGGTAACATAAAAATGGAGTCTTCCCATTTGGATGAATTTCAAGAAGAAAATCGAAGTTCCATAAACCCCAATATCGGAATGAACTTGGGGTTTGGACCTGGGAGAGAAGAGGGACAGACTCAGAGTGCTATAAATCTCAATTAATTAGGGAAAGGTACGTTGTATTTATTATGAGAAAGAGATAAATAAGGGTCCTATTTGTAGCTTTGTATTTTGAAACTTGGATGGTTGGTAGCTCAATTTTAGTTTCTAGTCCGATGAGCTTTTGTTCATAGAAACGTGTTAACGTGTAATTAGTCACTTGAGCATCTATCATATAATGTCTTGTCTGTAATATAAGAACATTTCCTTTCGAAGGTAGAGCTTCGATATAAAACAAAACACAATTATGTTATAAAACTTTATGTTAATTGTTTTAAGTTGATATTACTTATCAAATCTCTTTTAAGTGAACCCAAAAAAAAATTGAAAAACAAAAGTGACCTCCACTCATTGAGGTAGGGTAGGGTGGCAGCGTGGGGTTCAACAGCGTGACCTATCCTTATCCTCTGGAGCGTAGGGTGTGTTTGTATTCCACCATATGCAATGGTCCCCAAAGACAATTTGGAAGATAAAAATTGACAACAGCAGGTCCAGTTAGGATGACAATCTTCTAAGATTTTTATTTTCTTAATAAATAGAAGTGAGTGGATACTTTGATTTTTCTTTTGCTGGAATTTCTATGATGGATATGAATCTAACAATATAGAGTGGTGACATATTGATGTGGGTTTTAAGACTCGAGAACTTAGTACACCTTTTTTGAAAATAATCAGGTGTAAGAAGGTAGGTCACAATAATCACACAAGTTGTTTAGAATAAAATATGAGTATATAGCTTTGTCTCTTTCTTTATTACTTTTGTCTGATTATCTTCTTCCTACTTTTATTAATAATCATTTTCATGTTAAGGTTATACAATCCTGGCGCAGTAAATTTTTGGAGTACAATGGAAAGAAAGATAACATAGTACTTTCTTGTGATGTCTTTCTTTTATTTTGATGGTCTTCTTCAAATGGAATGTGGAGGTTAGCCCAATTTCTCACGCAGAATTTCTAATATTTACATTTCTACATATACGAAGTGGCATTTGAGTTATTGCATACTAAAAAAAATTTTCATCCTTATAAAACGTGTTTTTTCGAATTAAGACAATAATAATAATATAAAGTTTCCTTTATCGCCTTTGATCAAAGATTATTGAGAGTGCTAGTATCACTCTCTTGTCTTAGTCCACATAGTGTAATTGCACAGATTTTTTTGATTCTTCGGCAGTGAGGGATGAGAAGGGCTGTTGCTGAACGAGTCCTTGGTTGTTTGATCCCGTTTCTTGTTGAATATACCACTTTGAATGAAGTACCATAACCCCGTCCCCCCTCCAACGAACGACGATCTATTTTGTCCTTGGATCCTCCATCACGCCTTGATTATTGTGTTATCAAGTATCCATCACATGTTGACTACCATTTTATCATGGAGCGAGGGAGGCTCATCTTGAGCGTTCACAGAAAATTTTACCCTTACGATTTGTGATAATAATCCTGACCCCATGACAGACCTAAGTAGAGGCGAGTGAGGGCGCATTTTTACCCCTAAAATTGAATTTAATTTTCAAAAAAAAAAACCCCCCAAATGCCCCCACACTAAAAAAAAACTTATTTTTCTTTGTGCATTTATTTGTGTTTCTCAATTTCATTATTTTTTAAAATTTAGGATGTACCTCCTTTTTTTTCCTCAAAATTCTAAATTCCATTGGTTATTGAAAAAAAAAAAAGAAAAAAAACTACGGACTATGACTACGCTCTAAAGTCTAAGACTCTTATCGAATACCAATTTCTTCCTTTATCAAACTCTGAGGTTAGTGAATACTTTTTTTTTTCATTTTTTTTTTCCTCTCACTAAATACTATAATAGATTCCTTGATTATTAAATCTCACTTAATTATTGAAGCCAATATACCTTAGTTATGTTTTTCTTTTAGTTATATAGATTTATATATATATATAATTCCATAGCTCTTACAATTGTATGTAACAATTTTTCTTTTTATATACTTTTGACAAATAAATATAATATTTGAAATCAAATAACTGAAAAAGAAAATCATTACAAAGATTATTTTGATATAATTGATAATAAGATTATCATAAACTATTCGAATGGGACAATTCAAATTTATTTTTCGATATTATATTATTACTAAACAGTTAAAATTCTTTTCCATAAAAATTAGTTAAAATTACTCTTTCTTATACGATCGGTTTCTTAAAAAAAAAAAATGTTTATTATGCCCCAATTAAATTAAAATCTTAGATTCGTCACTGCGCCGGTCCATATTATTGTCTAATACGTGTCAACATCTAGATCTATGCTTATTGCACCACTTGCTATGTCATGATTCTTCATAGACGTGGCAAAATAGGTGGGCTGGACCAGTCCAACGGGCTCCTAGGCGGGCTGGGCCCGGAACGTGCCAAAACGGGTCGGCCCGCACCGGCCTGTTCATGGCCCACTTAAAAAAATTAAAAAATCTAAAAAAGTAATATTATATGTATAATTAGTTAAAAATATTAGAAATTTAAAAATAAAATTTATGAAAAAATAAATAATATTTTTTTTCCTATTGATAAAAATTTTAAAATAATTAAATAATCTAAAAATATATAAGTTGAATAATTGATAAAAAAAAGTCTAAATCTAAAACAAAAACCTTGAGAAAATTATTTAGAATTAGACTGAAATTTGAAAGTGTAGAAAAAGAGTGAGGGAATGTGTATTTATAAGTATTGGAAAAAGTTTTATATTTAAATTTATTTAAATATTTTTTTAAAAAATAAAAAAATTATTTTTGTCAGACCCAGATATATAGGCCCAACCCGGCCCGCGGGCCACAATGACGGGCTAAGGGCCGGCCTATTTGGTCCGGTCCTTTTTGTCACATCTAGTTCTTCATATTGGATTGGAGTTCTATCTCAAAAGATCAACCTATTGAGTGAAGTAACTCGATCCTTTATAAATCTATTTTCATTTCGATGATTTGCCAATATAGAACATTGTTATCGTATCTAACAAGTTTCACCATTGTTTCGTTTGAAACTGATGCTCAGAATGCGGTTAGAGTCCTACCATCGTAATATTTAGTCTTTTTATTATTACGTGGATATGTTGGTATCAATTATATTCTATGTCAGGACAATGTTGTTGCTCATAACCAAGCGATTTGCTTATATTTCTAGCATTAATAAAGAGTGGATTTGATTTGCTTATATTTCTAGCATTAATAAAGAGTGGATTTGATGTAACTATGAATTATATATTCGACATTGTAATGAAACCACTACTTCTTTCAGGGCATTGATTAACCAAGTGCAATTTTTGCAACTGGAAAATAAAAGACCGCGCCAACTCATTATAACAGGACCAAGTTCCAATCAAACTCTATCATGCTATTTATGTTCTAATAATGCTACGGTACTAATTTGTAATGCCAATTATTATTGTCAAGTACCAACGAAAATAAAGATAACTTAGCACTGGTTTTAATTCATTTAGGTATAAAGCATTGCCAATATCTGAAAAAAGAAAAAAACATCCCTAGTGTTTTGTTCTTTTTGAATTGAACCTAGTATTTGGAATAATAATATGATGTCCAACAATACATAACGTATTAGTATGAATATATGTAGCCAAACAAATGCCATATTGGTGGGCAATAAATTTTAAACAAGTATTATATTAAGATAATACAATGATGTTTCCTTAGTTTAGATGAAGAACTCAATTTCTGCCTCAGAATTCTTTAGTAACAAAAATATCTCTTAGTTAACACATTATACAGTTTCTACCCATGTATCTAATTTGTCAAAATTATATACGAACTTTTTTCAAAATGACCAAGTTATCTTTATTCAAACATAACTCCCTCTGGGCTTCCATCATGAAAGCTAAATACTTAAAGAGTTCTAAGTTCTTGATAGCTGGAGATTCCACTTCAGATTCTTGAGTTTGGAAAGATATCCTGGTTTCTAGAGACATTCTTACCAAGGGCTTATGTTTAAAAGTCAGCTTATTTTCTTCTATTGACATCTGGAAAGAGCCTTGGATCCCTTACTTGGACAACTTCGTACCACGTCCAATTGGTGGGATTATAAATCTCACCTTACAAATAGCTGATCTTTGCACTCCCTCTGGTCAATGGGATCTTTCTCTCTTGATAAACACCTTTGAGCCTTCCACAGTCAAAGCTATCCTCAAAATGCCCACACTAAACAGTAATGCTTAAGAGGATAGTTGATTTTGGGCAGCTTCATCCTTAGGATCTTTCTCGGTCAAGTCCGCTTACATCCTAGATCAAGGTAAGAGATTCTCACAGAACTTGGTAGCTAGTCCTTCCTTCTGGAAATGGTTGTGGTCTAGTAAACTACAACATCGGTACAAGATTCTTTGATGGACTATTGTTTCAGATATCTTGCCCACAAGAGAGTTCCTATCTCATTTCATGCACATTGATGATACTCGGTGTATTCTTTGCAAGAAGGACGTGGAATCGGCCATCCATCTTTTCTGATCTTGTGACTTTGCTAGGGCCCTTTGGTTCTCTACACCTTAGTCTATTCGAACAGATTTTATTATTTTTTCTTCTATGGGGACTTAGTGTAAATGGCTTGCCTCAGAGAACTCTTAGTTCCATCCCATACCAAAGCCTGAACTTCTTCTTTTTGCTTCAATCCTAGTTGAAGGAGTGTGGCGGGCTCGTAATCAGGCAATGCATGAGAAGTCCCAACCTAACTTAGCTTTGGTCCGTCAGAATATCCAATATCGTTGGGTTGAATTTCATGAAGCCATCCTTTACCCCTTAAATGAAAACTAACTTCATAAGAGTTGGACCCCTCCACCACCAGGTTGGTTTAAAGTTAATTTTGATGTAGCCATAAGAGGTCCTCATTCTGTTCTCGCTATTGTTGCTAGGAATTATCTAGGTGAGGTGATCTTGATAAGGACTTCCTCCCTTTTTAGTTCGGAACCGCTAAGTGGGGAGGCTTGGGCTGCTTCTTTGGCTATTGATTGTGCCATTGAATTTGGTTGGCCCAATTGCATCTTTGAAGGGGACTCGTTGACTGTTATTTCTGAGCTAAATTCTTCTGAACAGGTGAAGTATTGGTGTATTAGAGATTGTCTGTCTGCTGCCAGAGCCAAACTTTCTGCAATTCCCTTTTGGTTTGCTGTGAAAATTCCTAGATCCATCAATTTTGTGGCTCACAATGTCGCCAAGTGGGCAGCTTTGACTAATATTTTTGGTGATCTTATTCATGCCTCGCTTCCTGCGGGTGTTTTGTGTGATTGTATTGAGTAGTTTTAGCTTTGTTCTGTAACCGTTAACTGTTGTATCTTCTACTTTTATTGTTTTTCTTACCCTCAACTTGTATGAGGGCTTTTCTCCATCCAAAAAAGAAAAGAAAAAAACAATATTGATTTGACTATTTTTCTTTTTTCTTCATCTAGTTTTTTTTTCCTTCATCCACCTATCACCAACTTTTCATCCTGTTGTATTTATTTGGTTAAATGTTTAAAGTATCTGTAATTTTTCTTTTCGCATATCAATTTGACCAAATTAGAAAGAAACCTGAAATTTATTCTGTAATTTTTCTTTTTGCATATCAATTTGACCAAATTAGACAGAAACATGAAATTTTGTATGAAATTGCTAATTCAGATGGATAATTTTTATACTTTTTTCTTTTTTAGAAAAATTGAATGAAGACATAAAATTTGTATTGATTTGCTAACCCAAGAAATAATTTTTATTATTTATGAAAATCAAAAAATTGTACATTTCGCCTAAAGATATGAGATATTTTTGTAACTATCCAGTCATTGCATACTTATTATGCTCATGGTGGCGTATGGTGTAAATGCTTTTATGGGTCCCTCGAGGCAGCAACAATCGATTTTCATATTGATGTAACCGACTCTTGAACTATCCTTCTCTTTAGAAGTAGAGTTGTAAAGGTAAGCAGTTTGTGTGGGGAGGTTTCCGACTCTTGAACTATCCTTCTCTTTAGAAGTAGAGTTGTAAAGGTAAGCAGTTTGTGTGGGGAGGTTTCCGACTCTTGAACTATCCTTCTCTTTAGAAGTAGAGTTGTAAAGGTAAGCAGTTTGTATGGGGAGGTTTCCTTGCACACTTGCTTATTTGTTGATCTTTCAACTTATGAAGACAGCAAAAGGGTCATTAGCTGTCAGCATCTTGAATAAATCCACAAAAAGTATCAAGTTCAAGTGAGAATTCTTAATATCAACTCTTAAAAACTCTCGGTAGCTTTAATAAATGCATAAAGAACATCAAGTAAAAAGTGAGAAATCCTAAATACAAATATCCGAGTTCTGTGAACTTTTGGTCGCATGGACCCTCTTTCGAACTTAGGTTGATGGACTCTATATCACCCTCTGAGAAAATTAAACACCCATAATTCCTGCTAAGTACTAACTAAAAGTCCAGAAATGCAGACACAAAGCCCGAGGATTCAGCTATGTAATGTACTGGTTAGATGAAATGATCTGGAGAGATCAACTCATCAAAGTTAAGAGACTTGGAGACATTGAAAGGGAAATGCCAATAGTATTGAACAAATACCAAGTACGAGTAGCATTGAAATGATAGTCAATGCTGAATTAAGAGTTAATTTACAGAGGACTTTGAAGCTAACAATAATATATTTGTCCCTGGTTCAAATGCTAACCGTATAAAATAGAGCGGTACATACAAATCAGCATCAGAATAATCATTTATGATATTCCATCCATCTGCATCTTCGGTGGTGGAAATGGGAGGAGTACGCCATATCGGGAAGAACATCAAGCATACTGCAATTCTTTGGCCCTTTCTGGTTTTGGTTACTCCTGCATAAAAGCTTTAAATGTTTGTTCAAGCACTGCTCTTCTGGCCATCAACTCCAAAAGCCCAATGAGGTTTTGCATGAGTGCGCTTCAGTGCCTTCACTCCCAGGGGATTGTCCTTGCTCTATTGCACAAGAAAAATATGTGATCAGAAAAGAATTCTTCTGAAAATGAACGATTATGTGCAAGTACGAAATGGAATAAACATGTTTAGTTTCTTTTGTTATGAAAAACAAAGTTTCTCTTTCGGTATGATGTCCAAATGGCCCAACCAGGAGAAATTTGGTTACTCTTACCATCAAGCAAGTTCCTGCATTGACGTTACAAATGGGATAATCATGAGGGCAGCAACTGTAATTATCGTCGCAGCAGGTGGCACCCTCAAGCGGGCAGCAGCCCCATGAAAAGCAGTAATTTCCCCACCGGAAAAGACAGCAGCAGGTGTTGCTCTCAGGACAGGAATAGTAATTGTCACAGACTGCCGGAGGCTTAACTGGAGATGGTGGAGAGGGACCAGGATTGGGAGGGTTTTGGCCTTTCTTGATGGGATAAGAGGCCTCCATTGCTATTCCACACTTGCCCGTTGATGTGCCTTCAAGATTGCGTTCCATCCTGATATAGCCTTCCTCACCCCAACTGCTACCCCATGAGTTTCTCACAATCCAGTAATCAACACCATTTTCTGTGCCATATCCAACCGCGGTAACACCATGGTCCAGTGCAGTCCCACAGGTTCCAGAAAATATACCCTGAAGAAAAAAGAACGAATATGAAAACACAAAGGAAGACACTAAATCATGTTCAGAATCGTATATCTGATAAGCTTACTGGTTGGATTTCTAGCTGTAAACAGATTCATTTGATGAACCTGTCTAAAATGGTACTCTTAAAAGGCCACTGGTTCATGGCAATGTAAGTGCGATTAACTAAATAAGACACTAATACGAAATACACGGTCACTGAGTTACGACCAATGACAAAGAAGTTCGGGATCCAAGGATGAAAACTTACCGAGCTATACAACTGGAAAGCCCTGCCACCTCCTTCGATGGCAACGGCCACTGGCTGGTTTGCAACTGCCTTCTGCAATGCTTTTTCGTCGTTCACAGGGACATCTTCATAATCATCAATTGTGACCACCTTTGCGTTTTTCTGCAGACAGAGCCTCAAAACATTGAGCATATATATTTACTTTCAATCTCCTTTAAGCTAAATTTGGTTCAAGTCGTTTTCTTTTGTCTTTTTTAAGGGGGGAAAAAATACACAAACCCTGTATTGGTCGCATCTGCCATCATAAGCTTTGTAAGGGTAATCGTCTTCAGTATCAATACCACCATTTTTTATGATGAACTCAAAAGCATAGTCCATGAGACCGCCATTGCATCCCTCGTTGTAGGTAGTATCACAGTCAACAAGCTCCTGTTCCGAAAGTGAGATGAGGTCACCGGTAACTATCTTATTTATTCCTTCAACAGCAGAAATCGTTGAGAAAGCCCAGCAACTCCCTTCAAGATTAAAATCAAAGGTTAAAAACTATATATTACAATTACAATGCATGGAAAGCAAAACATTTGTCAAACTTGTTTTTGCAACGAAAAATATCTACTTCCATAAGAGAATTTTCATCTCATATTGTTTTCTGATTTGTTAATTCCTTGCTTCTTATTATACCTACCCTGATAGCCAAATCTTCTTTCCTACATTCTACCAAATTGAAATGTCAGACAAAAATAAATTTTAAAGAAGAGCCCATACTTTAGAAAACATGAGCCGCTTCATAATTTGATTGAGATCAGTACAGAGTGAGGTAGCTCTAGTGAGGAGTTGGATCCAACTTATGAAAATGGGGACATTTTTTTATTTTATTTTGGGTAATAATGCAAATGGGGCGTTAAACACTCAGGGACAGACGGCCCACACGTGCCTGTTGAGGCACCAACCTTACTGTTCTATCTGACACAGGCCTCACTGACATAAGATATCTCTCAATTTCCTATTGTACTGATTTTTATTTTCTTTGGCTGACTAAAATATCAAATTGAACGGCTTTGTGATACCCAAAGTCATAACTATTATTACAAACCACAAATCCTCGGCCCACCCCCTTGACTAGGTACATAATCGGAACCAGCACGAGCCACCCTCATTTTTTCGAAATTATAATTTTTAACCCTAAATGAATTTAAAGTTTTTAATTTTATTCTTCATTTGTCCCCTAAATTATAGTAATTGTACTTTTCGCCTCATATTTTATTGAAAAAATCAATAATTCCCCTCATATGACGCCGCAGTTCTTTTTTTTTTTTTGCTTATATTATTTTGAAATACTCAACTCTTCTCACTTTCTATGGATATTATTATTTGGAATCTCTCTAAATACTCTTTTTAATCCTATATTGGCCTAAGTTGATTAATATATATTTCAAAATTACCCCTTTTGAGTTCTTCAAGAGTACATGACTACATGTTACTAAATTACAAGTCTATTTGAAGAAAAAGGGAGAAAAAAATAGACATATATTTTATATGCAAAGAGCAAAAAAGAGAGAGAACATATTTAGCTAAAAAACAATTTTTAGGTGTATCCCCTGAAACAGTTTTATGGCTCCGTAACTGATTAAATAGATCCTTTTTTACAATTCTGTCGGTTTTATACATGTTTTATTTTTAAGCCACCTGGTTCAGGAACTGTTAGTTTAGTTTGAGAACATTGGGTTGGAGAAGTGATGATCATCATCACTATTAGTGGATCCTATGGTTATGAAAGGTCCAAAATCGCATGCAAAAGCGACCTTTTTTTTTCTTTCAACTATTCCATAGAAATTTCAAGATTACAGCTTTGTTTACAAGGAAAATTATTTAGAGTTGAACCATTGATACCCTTTCAAATAAACTCAATTAATTGACAATTCTGAATCCAATAAAAGAAAAACAATCAAGATGATAAATCCTGGATAATTAAGCAGATAAATAAGGTCAATGATTACTGACTAGTAATCTCAAAGAGATTAAGCTTTATCAACAACCAACATAAATTGCATATTAGAAAAACAAATGCCCCAAAACATGTTTTAAAATTAAAATTAAAAAAAAAAAAAGAGCAAACAAAATTTAAATGATTAAACTAAAAGCCCAAAACTACCCTTCTCTGTCTCTTTCTCTCTCCTCTATTATCTAAGTACCCATTTTCTTTCTTTATCAAAATAATCGTAAATATCTGTCTGACCCTTTTCCCAGAGCAAAAATATATATATATGTACGTATGTTTATATATTGAAATATCTGTATAGTTTGTAATTGTAATTATCGATTATTGACCATCAGTGAAAAATAAATAAATAAAAAGTATATAATTTAAAAAAAAAATTAAAAAAGGAAAAAGAAAAAGAGCGCTTAGTAAAGGAGCTCACCGCAGCTTCCTTGGTCCTTGACGGAGACGACGGCACCTTCCTCCCTCCAATCAACGGAATCAGGCAACTGTTCGCCGAGTCGCAGCGCGTAACGTTGACTGAGCTTCTTCTTAGCGCTGATCTTGGTACCAAGGTACGTGGAGCGGTACTCCTCGTTGGTCAAGTCGGCGAACCGGTTCAGACCGAGCTTGAAGCTCAGGTTCTGGGCGTTGTGGTCATCGATAAACCGGAGATTGTCCTTGAAGATCTCGAACCTCTTCTCCTTCTCCCCCAAGCCGTTGTACGCCTTTCCGTGCTTCGCAAGCCACGCCTCGTAGATCGCCATGACCTCACCGTCGCTCCTCCCCGCCGATTTCTCTCCGTTGTACGCCACGATCGACATGTCCAGCGCCGACGACAGGGTGAAGATCGTCAAGATGAGGACGGCCATGGCCATGGCCATGGCCGATGACGATCCGTGCGAACCCATTTCTCTCTCGCTTTCTCTTTTTTTGAATAAAAATATTGTTTGAGAAAAAATGAAAAATAGTGAAGAACTGGGAATGAGTATGAGGAAAGTGGGGGAGAAGGAGGTACCCTTATAAAGAAAAAATGGGGCTGGCCTGTCTCTTAATTTATTGGGGATAAATCATTATTATGAATTAAAAAATAGGAGATTTTTTATTTTAAGAAAATAAATTAAATAAAAAAAGGGAGTTTTTTATGCAGAAGAAAAAGAAAAATGGAGGGATGTGATTGTGATTGTGAATGAGGCGATGACGGAGGAGTATGTGGACCAGAGATAACTGAAGCGGCGGTGTTGTCACGCGCCACGTCGTTGGCTAGCTAATGGAATAAAAACAAACAAATAAATAAGGACACTCGCGGTCGCGCGGTACTTGTGAGAGTGGGTAAAGTGGGTGGGTAAGAAAGAAGACTTTTCTGTACTCTTGTAGCGAATGGGAGAGAGCCACGTCGTCAGCCTCGGCTTTTGGTGACTTTGCCTTGGATGAGTGGACGAGTGAGACTGCTCCTTTTTTGTCGTTTTCAAGGGACCCGCCAGGGCTAGAAGTTTGGAGCGGCTTTCGCGTTGCCAACACCAATTTTTGGTTCCCACGCCCCTTGATTGTTACTCTCGTTTCTATTGGCTACTGGCTTTTTACTCCTTTTTTTTTTTGGGTAAATTGAAAGGGTGCATGCTTTTTAAAAAAAAAAAAAATACAGAATGAGATTTGACTAGGCGAGGGAGTTTTATAATTATAGCAAAGTAGCAAAAATGACTGTATTAAAAAATTAGAAAGAGATAATTATGAGTAGGCTACATAAGATAAAAGTAGTCTAGATACATTCTGAAGTTTGAACCACTATAACATTTTTTTTTAATAGATTTGATGGATTTTACCCAAAGAGCTTCACAAAGAAATTTATAAACCAAGTTTGTTTTGTTAATTGTGTTATAGAATAATATAGTAAGGGGCATGTCTATAGTAAGGGCTCTTGTTTTGTCCCTATATAAGGCTGTCAATTTTGAGCCGTGTGATGGTGAGAACTAATAGTTAGATAAATGAGTGTACACGAAATGTGATGTACTGTACCAAAACTCAAAACAGAGAAGGACACAAAAAAAAAAAAAATGGAACTCTATCTTCTTTCTTCTTCCTTCTTCGTGGCCTTTGCCTCGATGACTGAATAGTTTGTGAAGGAAAATTTTCAAAAAATTATTGAATTCTTTAAATAAAACTAATTATGGAAATAGATATAGATGGTATTAATTCTCATAGAATAAAAATCTTTAAATCTTTCAAAAAAAATACATAATTAACACCATTGATTCTCATCAAAAGAAAACTCTTGAACTTTCGTTTTAAACCCATTTTCGAACAAGTGACAGAGGTAGCTTCGTTTGAAAGAAAAAAAGAGAAATAATAAAGGTAAAAAAATTTGAGACGGAGAACAAAGAAGTAAAACTCTCCCAAATATTCAAATAAGATGAAACTTTGCACATTCTTTCACAGTCTGCTTCTCTTTTTTGTTTTTGGAGGATGTCATATGAAATGAAACAACCCATACGAATTCAAAGAAAAAAAATATTTTGGGAGTATTTCTTGGCTTCTTTTGTTTCTTTTCGGGCTTGCTCATTCTTTTTTAGTTAATTTTATTTCTGTTTGTTTTTCCTAATTACAGAATTCCTAAATATTTATTCTTAACCATTATCTCAAAAATATCACCACTCATCGCAGGACTCAATGATTATTATCTTGAAAAAATTAGAGGCACACATTAGTGTCCAATCTTGGTCACCAAAGAATAACGAAAAAGATAATGAAAATAAAGAAGAAAAAGTCGAAACTTGCATAGAAAATGATACTCACAAACTCCAAATAATCCATAACCTAAAAAAAGAAAAAAATCAACATAGTTAGAGAGAGATTATCATTGTGACTAAAATTTAAGAATGGATTTGAAAGATTTGTCTTCGTCTCTTAAAGAAAAAGGGGGAGAAATAGCACCAAAGAGAGGAAAAACAGGAGAGATCGTTCAATTTTAAGCTTTTGGATTTAAGTAGAGAGAGAGAGAGAGCTAGACGGAGAGAGAGATAGGAAAGTATGTCAGATCTATTGATCCGAGGGGGTTGGAATGTAGCTTAAATCCTATGCGATGAGGTATATTTGAGCAAAGCTATTATTATTCTATTTGAACCTTATATTTGTAATCAAACATTTGATAGCAAATGGTCTTATATAAGGTCATATTAGAGTAGCCCCATTATGGTCGTGGCCAATAATATAAACGTGTGCATATTTTCTTTAGACGTGTGCATATTTTCTTTAGTTTCTTCTTTTGTTTTAGTATGCACCTTAGATTTGATTACGCAACTGATTTTTCTACTAAATGAACTATTGAAAAAGAAAATAGAAAAAGATAAATATGAGTAGGTTTCTGAAAAATAGTCTAGTTACATTTTTGAACCATTATAACTTTTTTTTTTTTTTTTGTTAATGATGAATTTCACCATAGAACTTCACAAACGAAATTACAAACCAAGTTTATTTTGTAAATTGTGTAACAAAACATTATAAGCATAAATAATTACTCAGACATGATCATTTATGTTAGTTGAGCTTGAAATGCTAAATTGATCTCATTATTGGAATTGATGGTAAGCTTAAAATTCTTATTTTTTCCTGTAAGCATTATTGTGAAACTTTTAAAAGTATTATATAAGTTATGCTAACCATACATAATGCTTGATAATCTATTTCAGGATATTATATTTTTATCCTCCATTCTCCATTATTTCATTTTATATTCTTACACGGCCATGCCTAAGTTTTTCCATCACATGTCTCTCTAACGTTTCTTTATCTTGTTCCTCATTAAAATAAAAATATTATTTATTGTTCGAAGTTAGGGGTGTCAATTCGTGTCGACGGGTCGGGTTGAAATCTAATATATACATAAATTATATCAACCTGAATCCGACTCGTGACCCGCCGTGTCAAAAAACCATCAACACAAACCTGATCCGCACCTAAAACGGGTTGATCCGAACCCGACCCGTACAACCCGCTTTAGTGAATAACATTCAACCCACAACCTGATTTTGACCCGTCAACCCGTTTTTTGACCCGCCAATCCGCTATGACCTGTATTTTTTTTTTTACTTATATTTTCTTTTTCTAAGGTTATCATTGTCTCATTTTAAAATAAATAAATTAGGGGTAATTTATAAATATAATTAATAACTTATAATCCCAAACACTTACATTGTACAAATTAAATATATCTATAATAATAGTCATAAACAAATTAAATAAAAAATATTTTTATAATTTAATTATATATATTTGTTGGCGGGTCAAACGGGTCAAGTTCGTGTTAAGCGGGTTAACCCGAACCCGACCCGTTTTTTAATTCGTGTCAGGCTGGTCGACCCGAACCCGACCCGCACCCTTTTTCTTCAACCCTAACCAGCAAAAAATCGTGTCGTGTTTATGTCCTGTCGTCGTGTCGTAACCCGAATTGCCATCCCTATTCGAAGTGTTGATTAACTCTGTGACTCTGTCTAATAATTCTCGTAAATGAAGTTTTATAATAAATTTTAATGCATTGCCCCCACATTCCCGCTGCCACTTGTGGGAACTGGGGATCATAAATCGAAAGACAATATTATGCTTCCAGAAACATAAATGAATAATTTAAGGGGAAAAAAATATTTTATAATGATTAGAAGCCAATGGTATGAGAAGTAAAATACTAAAATGCAGGCAGCTTATGGCCCCTACAAAAAGATCTTATAGCAAAATGACTTAATTTTGGGCCTAATTTAAGTAAATGTCTATTTTTTAAATATTATAGCAAAATATTCGGTACATATATTTATATACCAAGTGTGAACATAAAAATTTATATACTCAGTACATTAATTGAAATTGGTAAATATAAATATATATATATATACTTAAACATTTAGCTATAAAATAGATATCTACTTAATCAAATTTAAAATTTTAGTCATTCACCTAAATTTTTCTTTAAAAAAAAAAAAAAAGACTTATAGTCCAAATAGTAACCAACACTAAATTTATATTCATATTTACATATAGGATAACGCTACATATCCCAACTTTTATACCAAATTTTTTGTACCAACACACGTGGCATGTAAGTTGTCACCATCTAATTGGTATGTTAAAACTTACCACAAATAGATTAATCATTATCATCAATTGAGTTATGATAAATTATATATCACATGTATTAGTATTAAAAATTTGGTACAAAAATTAGTACCGAAAGCATTATCCTTATATATATGTGTATATATGAACAATTAAATACATGTTTTTTGCAACTAGCTGTAAACTTGTATAGTTGATTCTTTTTAATTATGCATGGTTACTTTTATTTATTTAATACAAAATTCACATGAAGTCTAAACCAATTTGAAAAATTGATATTGAATTCATTTTTTTGAGAGTAAAACTCTCTAATATTAGAGAATTCAGATTTTGACACTCCAAATAATAACATAAGTCTTCTGTAGTGTAAAATAAAAAACTTTTTATAGTGTGAAATCAAATGGTATAACTGATATTTTAGATATTGCACTCGTTTTTCCCATCAATTTGGCACATGGCTTTCTATATGTTACACATAAATATATGCTCATTTATATATTGTAAAATTTCTTAGTATAGTCATGAACCTTGCATATTTAAAAATAAATTATATTATTATAAGAGAGACTCAATAATTTTTATGTGATTAAGTCAAACCTAAATTTAATCCTGAAGCAAAACTCAAATCTAGAAATCATAATATAATTAAAAGTACATAACATAACCACAAATTATTTTATAAAAAAAATTTTATGAGTCATTAATATAGTGTAAAAAGAAGTCAAAAAATCTTGCTTGCATATTTAGAGTTAGTGGAAGAGTAACAACAACTCGTGGCAGTCAATTATTAGGGAAAACGGTGTTTAGAAAGTGAGACGCGTCTGCCAATATATAATAGAGCCACTGAAAAATCCAAAACTTTCTTCCTTTTATGTAAGCTTCTTTTTGTTTTTGAATATTTTTTTAAAAAAATTATAGGATAAACTATGTAAAATACCAGTTATGACATTGATTTTACACTATGTGAAACTTTCACTACAAATAGGTGCAACATAACTAATATTCTTAACATAAGGGGTTTTACTCAAGTAAAATGAGTTCATAATTAATTTTACCAAATTAGTTGAACTTTTGGAGATTTTTGTATTATTAGCTTAATATAGTATGAAAATAAGTCAAAAAATCTTGCTTGTATGTTTAGATTTAGTAGAAGAGTAACAGCAAATCGCGGTAGTCAATTATTGGGGAAAACGATGTTTAGGAAATGAGACGCGTCTGCCAATGTACAACAGAGTCACTGAAAAATCTAAAACTTTTCTTTCTTTCATGTAAGCTTCTTATTGTTTCAATTTTCTTTTTTCTTTTTTTTAAATTATAGGCTAAACCATGTAAAATACCAGTTATGACATTGATTTTACACCATGTGAAACTTTCACAATAAATAAGTGCGACATAACTAATATTCTTAACATAAGGGGTTTTACTCAAGAAAAATGAGTTCATAATTAATTTTACCAAATTTGTTAAAATTTTGGGAATTTTTGTATTATTAGCTTCTTTTTTTTTTTTAATTCATTTGACTTGACCAGGTGTCTATATTCTTTAAATTTTAATATTATGACGTGAACTAAGTGAAATATTAGTTCAAGGAGGGGGGTAAAGAAAGCTGGTCCATTTTCTCTGCTTCCATGTTCTTGTGAATTAATCAATGCATATTGTGATTTGCAAATATTTTAGTCAAAATAGTAAGGGTTTTTAAGCTAAAGAACCGAATTTTGGATCGTTATTTGAAAAATGATCATTTTTCAAATACTATTAAAAGATGACTGAATTTTGAATCTTAACTAAAAATATCTCTTTTTCATATTTAATATTAATTTATTTTCTATAAATTGATTTATTTTTTGAAAATAGATCAATTTAAAAATAATTATTTATCAAAATAAAATTATAAAATAGTCGTTTATTAAATGATTATAAAAAACGGTCATTTTTTAAATTGATCCTTAAAAAATTATGCATCTTATAAACACTTTATTGGGGCACTATCATTTAGGGGTGTATAAAAAGAGCCTTAAAGTTCAAAATTCAATAGGTACACACCGATAGAGTATGAGTTAAACCAAAAGCCAAAATGAAAAAACGAAGTAAGTTCGGTCAATTTGAATATAATAGAGATGATAAAGGACTGTTAGTTTGGGAAGTTCTTACAAATTAACCGACAGTATTTTAAAAAACTTATTTTTCAACAAGGAGTGGTTTCTTTATTAAGCTATTATATATAGTTGATTTTTATTCCCTCGATAAATAGTATGTTTTAGTAATATGGGGCATCGCTTACAAACTAATATACATACTAGACAACATAAAAAGGATGACATATTTGAAAGCGATTAAACAATTTTAAAAAAACGTGCATCACATTTAGCTCACAGATCACGTCCGCACTTTAAGAACTTTTTCACTTTTCTTTGATTTTTAAAGCATAAAAACTAGTGGAAATTTTCTTTTACTTTTTCAAAACTAGGAATAAGGAACAGAAATTAAGAGAAAAAAAAAAAGAATAATATTATCTGGGGTCCTCATTCTTTATCCAAAGCATTATTTAAGTCCCTATTCTCTATTTTGTAAGTTCCTCAGACTTTTTATTTTTGTAACACTTTAGTCCTTTTCCTTAACTTCTATTAGTTTTAGCCGTGAAGTCACACATGAATTGAACATGATCTATTTTAGAGAGATATGTCATGGAATAAAATTTCAAAAAGCTTGGGTCTATTAGTCTCTATAATTTGGAGGAAAAAATTTGGACTCCGATATGTTCGGATAATGGATTATACCTTAGGTACTTGTGAAAACAATTCATTTGTATCTAATTCAACTTGCATTCAAGGGGTAAATTGAAAAAGAGATTAATAGGAAGAGAAAAAAAAGATCATGATCAGTACAATACCTTCAACCAAACATTTAGAGGGGGAAAAAAAAATACTAAACGTTGGTGTTGCAACAGAGGATTTAAGGGGATGGTAAAATATTTGATTCGTGGATGTTTTCACAAAGTAAATTCCAATCAAATTCGAAAAACATAGTCCTCAAATTGAAAGAAATAAACCTGCTCGATGTAACTTTCAGGAAAGTAGAAAACACTTTCTTCAAATAGCAACACACAAAACCCATTAACAAACACCTAAGAGCAACAAAATCTTCCTTTGAATCCTTAACTACAAAACCCTTTTTTTTTATTAGCAACAAAAAAAAAAAAAACAATAACCATAAAAAATTTTGAAAATCAAGTTCCAAACTTCAAAATTTGCACATCTTAATAACCAGAAGACATCTATGTAGAATTTCTTTAAATCTATTATTGAAATATTATGACCCATCAAATCTAACTGATTTCATACCACATTACATGAAAAGAAGGACCCAATTCTTCAGCTACTTTTTTTTTGGGGGGTTAATATGAGATTCATTAAAAATGCCCGAAAGCAAAGCAAGGGCAGAGCCACCAAAACAGAGAGGGGGAGAAAATCTCTCCCCTAAAATAGAGTCGGGACGAGTAAAATCATTATAGACAAAGTCAGGTATAGAATTGAGATCCAAAACACCAAGTACATTATGTCTGTCGGCCCATTTAGCAAGATTATGAGCCAAATAATTCGTTGAGCACGGGGTATAGGGGAATTCAACTACTCCAACGCATCTAACCATCAGTAATATTTCCACCACAATTGAGCAGATGTTCCAAGCTGGTTGTGAGGATCCTTAGAGAGTTGAGATGAGTTCCTGACATTCAGACTCCAGTACAGTAGGCTACAGGTTTCTTAGTTTGACTTGAAATAATCCCTCCTTCAAGGCTAAGGCTTTCACTACCCTAGGTTCAGTCACATTAATTCGAGTTGTTGTGGCAAATAGAATTACTCCCTAATTATCCCTTCCCACAGCCGAGCAGATATAATAATCCCCTCTTACCGCAACATCAGAGTTAATTTTGTACCACTTAGGAAGAGGGGTGTCCATACTGATGGATGCCAGATACCTCTCCCAGGTTGCACTTCCAATGCAGCAGCCTGTGCTTTTAAAAGCCCAATGCACACCTTTGATTAATTCTAGAAAGGGTTTAGGCACACCATCATGCACAATCTGATTTCTCTCCTACCAAATGGTATCTATACACACCGAAGTGAAAATCAGAAATAAAAAGAAGTCCACTTGCTCTCTTGGCACTATTGTTGCTTTAAAGACTTTGTCAAACCAGTCCTCCACTCCTTGAAAATGGAAGTTATCACATTTGATTTCCTAACTAGAGGTGAACCACAGGATTTTAGATATTGGACAGTCCCAAAATAAATGGATGGTGGTCTCCTCTATCAAACCACATAATGGACATTTCGCTTCCTCTAGCTGGAGGATAGAAGCCAATCGAACTCTCGTAGGAAGAGCGTCATTGAGGATTCTCCACCATAGAAGATGATGCCTAGGATGCAACCGAGACTTCCAAAGACACTTCCAAAGATTGTGCTGGGCTGAGTAAGGGCCAGGGAGCCGTACTTGAATAAGTCTGTTATAAGCATTCTTAATTGTGAAACAACCCGAGGAAGAGGCGGCCCAAAACCATCTGGCTTCATTACATTGAAGAGCGTTTGAAATTATAATCTTTAGGATAGCTGAAACAGAAACTTTATTGAAACAATCCTTCGAAAAAGTCACGTTCCACCTATCTGACAGGGATAATAGATCATTAGCCGCTAGACCCAGCATGTGGGATCGGTTTGAAACCTGGTAGCGAAGGAATCCAAGGGTCAAGCCATGTAATAATGTAGTGGTTTGTATTGATGACACGACATGCATCCAACTCAATAATACCCATGCTTTTCAAAATAGCTTTCTAAATATACGGATCAGATCGTTTTGGCTTAAGTAGCCATATATCTTGTCCTTTCAAATACTTTTCTTCAGCTACTTATTGCCATAGGAATTTACAACCACCTTGATTGTAGAGAATCTTCCAAGCCAATTTGGCCAAAAATACCTCATTAATTACTTTTATTTTTCTAAAGCCCATGCCACCCCAAGATTTAGGTAAACAACAATCCTTCTAGCTTTTAAGATATAATCCTCTGCCTTCTTTGTTACCCCACCAAAAGTCACAGATACTAGAATCCAGTTTAGAGCAGATAGCTTTAGGGATCAGAATGGACATTAAGGAGTAAGCAGGGATGGCCATAGCCATAGATTTGGCCAGAACTATTCTATCAGCACGCAAGAAAACATGAGCCTTCCATGAAGCAAGTCTAAAATGGACTCTTTGTACCATATAGTTAAGATTACTTGTTTTCCTTTCCAAGAATGCGAAAGGTAAGCCAAAATAGTTTCTAGTCCCAGTTAGGCTCCGAAAGCCTAGAAGCTAATTGAGTTCCTGACCTTTTTGTCCTCGTAAATTCTGATTGAAAATGGTTCTAGATTTGCTTTAGTTTATCGATTTATTTGACCAAGTGCAGTAAGTATTCACACAGTCCTGTAGAATAGTGGCTTCCCTTCTAGTAGCTCTTCTAAATAGCCGGGTGTCATCTGCAAAAGCTAAGTGGGTGATACCCAGGCTTGTTCGAGAAAGCTTGATACCATGAAGGCGGCCACTTTTCTCTTCCCTAGCTAACAATCTCGTAAGAATCTCACTGTACAGGATAAAAATATAAGGGGATAGAGGATCTCCTTGATGCAATCCTCTCTCCAAAGGAATACTACAATAAGGTGACCCGTTTAGGAGGATCTTAGAGGCTGGAGTGGAAAGGCAAGTCATTATTCTATCAACAAAAGGGCTTGGGAATCCAAAATTGAGAAGGACAGTCCTAACAAAAGGCCACTCCATACGATCATAAGCTTTCTCCATATCTAGTTTCAATATTATTAGTCCATGTTTGCCTTTCTTTGTTCTCAAAGTATGCAGTAGTTCCTGAGCCACCAAGGTATTTTCAACATCATTAGTCCATATCTGCCTTTCTTCAGCTACTTCAAACAAGCAACTTTCATGCCAGGATATACACACGTTAGGATTAATATGCATAGTCATTCTAAAAAACAATTGCACTTTCCACACCAGTGAAATAAGTAGGCAAGCAATTCCATCATCTAAGAATACTTTTATTAAGAAAAAATTTGAATAGAGACGAAAAATCCTTAGTATTAAATCGAAATTCTAAGAGACAATTGACCCAAGCATTTCTTTTTTGATCTCGAAGAATAATGCATCTTTTTCTTCTAGGAAGAAGTAAAGCCAAGCATCCTAAAATTTTAAGTTCGTCGTATACCCTTGCTAATTAGATCATGTACAATTCACATGTGACTTCATGGCTAAAATAAAAAGAATGAGGAAAACGATTAACGTATTACAAAAACAAAAAGTTTGGGAATTTAAAAGCTACAAAACAAAGAATAGGGACTCAAGTGATATGCCAAATGAAGAATGAGGACCCCAGGTGATATTATCCCGAAAAAAAAAAGAGTTAATGACACCATTGGTTCCTAACCTATTATCATTTTGGCATATTAGTCCTCAACCTTTTTTATGGCATTTAAGTACTAAACGCTTATCTTTTTGGCACTATTGGTCCTTTTGGCATATTTCATCCAAGATTCTGTTAAAATTCATTTGAATGAGAAAAATTTTGTACCATTAATCTCGATTTTTCAATTGTTTAACAATTTTGGTACCTATTTTTTTTTTTCATATTTCTGATTAACAATATTGCATCAACCAATCTTTTGGAAAATTAAAATTCTAAAAAATTAATTTTCCGAAAGATTGACAGATGCAATAACATAAAGAAATGAATATTTAATGGAACTATAAAATTTTTCAGGCTCATTTCCTACAAATAGTTAAATAATTTTTTAGAATAACCATTCATAATTACATAAATATTTAATGAATATAGTAAATTTTCAGTCAGATTTGACAAGTATAAAAGTGTGTATGTGAAATTTTTTTTATTTTAAAAATAGTAAAATAATTATTTTTTATTTATAAAGTTACTATAGTTTGATTTTATTAATAAAGTTACTATAATTTGACATAAACTAAGGTTTATTAGTATAATTTTTTTTTTGCTTTTTTGAATTTAGTTTTTACATGAACTGTTTATTTTATATCGATCTTTAAATTTTAATTTTCTTAAAAATTGGCAGATGCAATATTATTAATCGGAAATATGAATGCAAAAAAAAAAATAAAAAATTAAGGACTAAATTGTTAAACAATTGAAAAATCGAGATTATTGGTGCAAAATTTCTCTCATTCAAATAAATTTTAACAGAATCTAAGATGGAAAATACCAAAAAGACCAATGATGCCAAAAAGAGAAACGTTTAGTACTTAAATGCCACAAAAAAAAGTTAAGGATCAATATGTCAAAGTGGGAATAGGTTGGAGACCAATGGTACCATTAAGTAAAAAAAAAAGAAAAGAGAGTATATATATATATATATATGATTGTGTCCCTTTCTTTGCTAGAAACTTTAAGTTTAACCTTTTAAAATATGAAGACTTTAAATTTAGCACGTAACCTACAAATTGATGCTGGTCAATAATATAATTTATATTATATACAGTGATATATATATTTTAAAAAAAGAGATAGATAGAGGGTAAATTTTTCGTTTTTCATTTTTTTTAACTTTATCATTTCCTGAATAAACGGTAGATGTTGTATATATGAACATGCAAAACAAACCACATAAGGCACGTAGTCGCCCCCGTGAGAACGACATTTTGGTAGGCGGTAGTTAGCTTATTTCTTCGTAGAAAATTCGACAGAGAATTTGTTACGTCCTAATGTTAGGATAAGCAATAAAAGACATTAAATTTTCTCAGAGTAAGCAAATTTAAGACAATTTAATGGTTACTTGATAAAGAAAAGAGAAGAAGATATTTTGGTAGTAGTTGATATTTCATTATTCTAAGTGCGTGATGTCACAATTATAATTTTGTCATGAAAAAAATGGGCATACCGAAATGAGGATAGTTTATGTAGTATCATCTAATTGTCTCCTCGGGAAGAAAGTTATATATATGAAATAGTCGTTTTCCTCCTCCCATTAGATCACGACTTTATTTTTATTTTTAGAATAGATGACAACTCATTTACTATGTTTTTTTTTTTTTTGGAATAAATTGACATGTTCATTTAATAAAAAATTAGTTCAGTATAATAACTTGATACAATAAAGATATGGGAGGAAATATAAAACTCACCAAGGAGAATAGTTAGAGTTTTATGAGATATGTCTCTTCGTTCTTCAAAATTATCTTTCGCCACTCAAGGACAGATGAACATAATCCCTAATAGGAGCTTGAGTGTGGTCAATTTTATTTGCCTTTCAAGAAAATCTAATTATTTACACGTATTTATAGTTTTTTAACTTAAATTATATACAAAATCCCCACTTAAAAGTAGAGAAAATAAATATAATTTTAGCCCTCACTAGATTAAATTCTTGGCTTCGTCCCAACAGTGCCACCAGGTACTGTGGCGAATCTTTTGAATGTATCGATCTTGGATCTCATAAAATCTTCAAGATTTAAACTAAAAAATCTCAAATCTAAAAGATAGCAATGGAAAACTGCATGAAAATAAAGAAAACAAATAAAACTCTTATAGATCTATAATCAGGTGGGACAAAACATTCAAAATCTAAATCTAGGATGACTCAAGCCTTCACATAGGGAAGGATTATTATAAAGTTGCAATCTTTGGTATTATTGAGTCTTACATTTAAAATTTATGTTAAGAATTTATTCTATCACTGTTTGATGTTTGACTAAAATTAGTTTCTTACTTTAGCTGGGCCAATTTGAGAAATTTACAAGACTAGGAGTATTTTTGGGTCATTGCTATATTTGGTAATAGAAAAGAAAATATGAAGGAAAGAAAAAATATAAGATGGAAAAGAAAATATCTTTCTGCTAAAATTGTTTTGTATGTAGGAAAGAAAAGAAAGAGTATGAGGGAGAGAAAGACTATTTTATTCTTAATATAGTGATTTTAAAAATTAGTATATAAAAGTAATTTGGTAATTTCACTTTTTTCATTAGTTAAAGTTTTTTTTTCTTTCTCCTTTCCCTCCAATTTGAAGGGAACAAATTTTGTGGGATATACCTCAATTTTTCCCCTCTTATTTCTCTTCCATTTTCTCTTCTTCTTTCTTTTCCTTCTTACCAAATAATCATTTTTCTTTTCAGAAAAAAAAAAAAAACTATCATTTTTTCTATTTTCCCTCACTTTTACCTTACTACATTTATTTCCCGTTTCCATCTTACCACCACGCATAGCCAATAACCGAGATGAACCACATATCTCTCTTGAGATCCTTTTTGGAACAAGCAACGGCATTAAAAAAATTGATAAGGTCATAGACTGAATTATGTTTGAGTCCAACAGTTCATCTGCATGAATTGCATCTCAATTTCCTATTGGGTCACCGGTCATCCCATCAAATCAGAGAACGATATCTTTCTTATCTCTAATAATTCTTATAAAACAAGATACGTATTTTTTTTAATTTTTATTATTGAATATAAAAGAAGATAAATCATTTTTTAACAAACTAAAACAATTAAAGGGAAAAAAGAAAAAAAAAAGGTGAGTGAAAGATTCTAAACGGAGGATATAAAAAGGCCCCAAAGAAGATGCAACTTGATCCTCAAATATTAAATTCGAAAAGAACAAAAGCCATGATACTTGCGAAGCAGAATCTATACAAGTGGGGGCTGGCTTGGGCCGGTCCCCCATGTTAAAGTATGAGCCCACAAGCTATCCATCCGTCATCCATGGGGTAAAATGGGCCCACACGCCACTAAGTAAAGACACTCAAAAAAGTTTCAAACTTCCAAAATAGTGAAACGTGAGCAGGTTGGGAGTTCCCTCAAGCTGGTCTTTCTCAGCTTCCCTGTTAAAATAGAGATAACACGCAAGCATCCAAGCTCGTCGATCTCAAAGCCCATCCCACTGATCTGTGTTCGACTCAGAGCTAAAGGCACATGGAAGTCTCTTTTGAATTTCTGATCGAGAGAAGTTTGGAGAGTCTGAAATCTACAGTTCCAGTATGGGCCATAATGGGCTGGGCCCACCCTATCTGTCCACTTGTAAGTTTGCTTGCTGCACTTGAAGTCGGGATGGCCCACTCGCCATGTCCTCACTTGCAGGATGTGGGGAGCTTCATTGGTTTGGTTTGACAGATTTATTAATATGTGGACAAAAATACAAAAATAATGTGGGAGGGGTTTATAAAAAAAAAAAAAAAAGTGGGAGGGCATGATGGGAAATCCAAATTAATTACTAAACACAAGAAATGGGATGGTAAAACTGAGGAACAAAGCTAAGGACACTTGCGTTTATTAAATTAAATACTAACGGGTCCATGTTTTTATTAGTGTGTAGTATTGAAATTTAAGCATGTAAAATGCACTACGTCTTTCAGATTTAGAGGGATGAATAACTTTTTGTCTACACAAATCAGAATAATCCCATCATTGGTAAATAAATTGGATTTCAATATTTTATTTTTCTAATGTTTTCACCATGCATAATAAAAGAAGCGTAGTAAGTTTACTTGTACCATGTCGGATATTTATTTTTGATCTCATTCAAACAAGTGGGTCACCAAATTTGATCATTGGTCGGTGGCCATTACTCGGACTTTAATGGGATATGGGTATTGACGACTTCACCTGAAAATTCTAGTGGAGAAGCAAACAAGCACCACATATAGAAAAAACTATAAAAGTTGTGATTTCCTTTTTTTTTTTTTTCTTTTTCTAAAACGAAATTTATAGTTCATAAAATATTTAAAGTGTTAAAACAAGCTCTTTTTCTTTTGTGTGTTTTTGGTTGGAGGATTTTAAAGATAAAATTAGTTTAAGGAAGCAGAGAAGTGTTAAAACAAGCTCTTTTTCTTTTGTGTGTTTTTGGTTGGAGGATTTTAAAGATAAAATTATTTTAAGGAAGCAAAGAAGTGTTAAAACAAGCTCTTTTTCTTTTGTGTGTTTTTGGTTGGAAGATTTTAAAGATAAAATTATTTTAAGGAAGAAAAGAAAAAAGAAAAAGAGATGAGATGAGATGCGAGTTACAATGTGACCAACAAGCGGCCAAAAAAGAACGAAATCATAAGGAATAGAGGTCCTATACAAACATTATCTACAAAGATCAATCGAAAGAATGAAGTCCAATGACCTGATTCTGAATCCCACTTATCCATTAGAAGTGGATTTTTTCTAATTTTTTCTTTTGGCTGAACTAAATAGCGGAATTTGTAACATAGGCCACGAAAAAAAAAAATTCTAATGTGTGACTTCATAAAGGGAAAAAAAAAAAAAATAAAGATTAAAAAAAAGAAAAGTAAGAAAATCCCTTATCAAATTTCAATTTTGGAACAATTTGTTCTTATATTTTCCTTTTCGTTTTTCTATAAATATTTTCCCATACGTGCCTCTTTTGTTGTCCTTTCAAAATCATTTTCCAATATGGTTTTTTTTTCACTTATTATTATTTGTTTTTGGGTGAAATTCCAATCTTCTTATTGAAAATATCTAGACTGGTGCTAATATTTTTTCTAGTTTAGTAGCTCTGTCATCCCCCCCCCCCCCAAAAAAAAAGATTCCAATTTTCCCATAGTGGATAACCAATAATGATGTAAAAAGAGCTTCGTTCAGGCACGTCTCTATTATCTGATTGGGCCGTGGGCTTTATAGTAGTTCTTATCGAGTTTGCTTTCTGTCCTTTCCTAGCTCATTCATATTTTAAAAAAAAATTTAAGTGGATGACTAATATTTTAAATTTGATCAAGTAGATATCTATTTTTTAAATTTTATAGCTAAATATCCAGGTATATTTTTACACTGGATAGATATGTTTATCTATTAATTTCAGCTACTATACTGAAATGTACTGGGTATATAATTTTTTGTACTTAATATATAAAATTTTACACTTAGTATATAAACATATATATCGGACATTTTGCTATAACATTTGACAAATAGATATTTACTTAAATTGGGTCCAAAATTTGGTCATACTTCTATAAGCCCCTATTTTTTAAATGGTACAGATATTTGAGAAAAAGACATAGATAGGACTAAATTGGGCCAAAATGTCTTTTCTTAAGACCACATTTTTCAATAAGTTTTTTTAGGACCGAAAAATAGGGTCTACATGGTATGAAATACGATAATGCCCCTCTTTTAGCCTAATTATTTTCTGACATGACCCCATTCAGATTTGACATGCCTCACACACTTCCTCGTAAAACTCTCACGCCTCCATTTTCTCTCATTTCTCTCTCCATTTTACCATTTTCTTTCTTTTCTCTCTCTCTCTCCATTTTCTCTCTAAAATCAGAAAAAAACAAAACTCATAAAACTGAATTCAAAAACCATCTCAATTTAAACTCAAAAATCTCACACCTATTTTCGTCAAGAAGCTTTTCTCTTTTCTTCAACGAACCCAAAAAATCTAATAATGGCGATGACCTGTCGAACCAAAGCTAAGAAGCCCTCTTAAAAAACTACAAGCACGTCGTCAGCTGGAAAGAAGACGAAGTCCCCATCTAAGTCTCTAGTAAATACTCCAGTGCCGAAACCCACTATCCCCGAGCAAAACACGGCCAATTTAAAATTGTAGTAGAAGCTACGTATGAAAAAGCAAAGGCTGGTTTTTTATATTTATACGAAAATCCTTATTTTTTGACATTGAATATTAGGAAAAAAGTTATCTTGACTTCATTGAATGGAATTAATATTTCAGAGGTTGAATGTTCTTATGAGGTCAAGAATATCCTGACCTGAGGTCAGAAAGTTCTTGACTCAAGTCAAGTTTCTCTTGATCCAAGTCCAGAAGTTATGGACTCGAGCCAAGTGTTTTTTGGATCTGGTTAAGAGCTTATTTACTGGAGTTAAGATCTTCTTATCTCTGACCTGAGCCAAATATTTCTTGACTCTAGTCAAAATCTTCTTAACTCTTATCAAGTGCTTCTCAGCCTCATGTCAAGAGCTCCATGACCTCTCGGTCAAGAAGCCCTTAACTATTAGGTCAAAAGATTCTTGACCTCCTGTTTATTTGAATTTATTTGATTGAGGTCAAGAACTCTTGACATCTTGGGTCAAGTGCTCTTTGACCTTGGGTCAGGAAGTTCTTGACCTTGAGTTAGAAAGTTTTTGACCCCAGGTCAAGGATTGTTTGACCCTGGGTTAAGTCTCACTTGACCTCCACTTGATGTTATTATTTTATTTAACTTGATGTTTTGCTATTATTCAGCAGGGACTGTGATATATTTGTCATCAAATATGTTGAGTTCCTAATGTCCGACAAGCCAGTTATGTCATAAGTTTGTGTGCGAGTTTTATTATCATGGATTGCAGATATATAAGGACTATGCTGAAACTGACCGATAGGAGTAACTCAATTTAGAGAAGCAAAGACAATGCTTTATTTTAATTGCGGTTCAGACAATTACTTTTTTTATTTTTTTGGCTTGTGGTTTCTGTTATTGGTAAACAATATTTAGTTTTTACTTATATTTTTTGGTATATTCGATGACTATCATTTTACCAAAAGTCATCTATTCAGTAGATGTTTCGGTGAAATTCAACGCATTTGATAAAAATATTATTTATTACTTCAGGTCAAGAAAAACTTGACTCTATATCAGGGTTATCTTGACTTTAGGTCAAGAAAAACTTGATTCTATATCAGGTCTATCTCGACTCTAGATCAAAAAAATCTTGACTTCAAGACAAGTATTACTTGACCCAATGTTAAGAATTTCTTAAAATGATAAGCACATTAAATTATATTCAACTTTTAGATTAAAGAGATTGTAACTCTATTCAAGAAATTTTTGACATGGACGTCAATATGTTCTTGACCTAATTAATGAATTGGAAAATAAAATATAACAAAATTTTTGACCCCCGACAAGAAAATCCTGACATGGGTTCAATACGTTTCAATTTATAAATTTAAAAACATATCACATACAACATCGTGACTAAGTTTCATACAACACTTTATAACCCCTACTAAAAATATTGTTATATTGTTGACTCCAAGTTAACCATTTTTTTTCATTAAGTCAACATCTTTTTGATCTTAGGTTAAGAATATCTTGACCTCAGGTCAGGAACTTCTTGACTTAAAGTCAAGAAAAGTTTTGATTTTAAGTTAATAACTTCTTAACCCTAAATCAAGAACTAAGTCAAGAAATTCATCACTTATGGTCTGGAAGTTCTTAACCCCAAGTCAATAATTTGTTGACCCTATGTCAAGAACTTTTTTATCCTAAGTCAAGAACTTTCTGACCTAAAGTCAAGAACATCCTGACCATAGGTGAAAAATAGTTTAAATTTTCGTGTTAGCACTGATCTGGTTATTGAGATTTATTTCAAACTATAATTTCAGAAATTATCACAACTGAGTCTGAATTAAATGAATTCCATACGAAGAGGATTTATTGGTAAGAAGAGTAATTTTCATATCCATAAAATAACTTAAAAATCATATCTTAAGATAGAATAATGTCTTCCATGATACATAATGAATGAAGGAGAAATAACTTCAAAATGATGAGATACTAGTCAAAATTTTTTGAACATAGGTTAAGATTAGATTGACCTCAAAGGTCAGTTTCATATTGACCAAAAGTCAAGAGGATTTTGACCTAAGGTCAATTTAGTCTTGACCATACGTCAACCAACGAGATTGACAAGATATTAAGAAGATTATAAATAAACTAAAACATGTAATTTTTAGCATATTATTACCCATATCAGTATTATGGTCCTCTTTTATTAAACCATTCTTAAACAAAACTTATTTACTTACCTTCAAAATTTGAAAAACTCCCCACCTATCAATGCCAAACTTCTTTCCAGCTAAGTTTTTTTAATTAAATAATAAAAGGGCTATTAAAAAACAGAGAAAGATAGAGGTAGAGAGAGAAAGAGAAATCATCAACAAGAACGAGAGAGAGAGAGAGAGAGAGAATAAACAAGCTTTCATATTCATTATGAGACAGAGAGATTAATCTTATTCCTTATCTTCTTCATGAGATGGAAACCAAGCTCTGGTTTTGGAGAGAGAGCCACGAAAAAGAGTGAGAGGAGAATAGAGAGAGAATGAAAATATAAGAAAAAGGATGCAAAATAAAATGACAGCCATTTAATGTTCCCACCTATCACTTCTTCACTTTTGACCAATGGCAATTTTGAAAACCGGTTTTTTCTCACTCTACTTACTCCCAACTTTTGGTCATTAAAAAGCAATTATATTAACATAGTCCTAAAAAAGGAAAACAGAGCCCAAATAGTCTTATCCATGTCCTTTTCATCTAATATTTTTCATCAAGTTTTGAGTTTTTTGAAAGCTTTCGCTGATAATAATGAGCCCAATCTTTGTTTTTTTTTTTTCTTTTTTTTTTTTAATAAACAATGATCTACCTTCACATAACTGCAATTTTTTTAGTCATAATTCTTCGAGAAAGAGACATGGATTTCGGAATCATCATCTGAAATTACTATTATTCTTAACAAAAATAAATAAATAATAAAAAATTAAACTGCATTTCGAAAGCAAAATTCATTACGGAATGGGAGAATTTGTTATCAGAAAATGTCATTTTTGTACCTGTTTTTGACCATTTGGACCCAAGATAGCTATGATATAAGTGAAGCCACAAACACATATAGTATGTGCACAAGTATACATATTACAGAGATAATCATATGGAGCATTTTAGTTTTTAGCATTATAAGATCGAAAATGTGCTAAGATTCATAAATCAAGAAATATAAACTGTTAAACATATGTAACAAATTAAGAGAGCCGCATGCAAATAAAAATTTCAGTTTGAGCTTCTAGAATGCATAACTATATTTTCGAAAAAATTGCTCATAACCGCAAATTTGATAATCATACATAAACACTTACCTAAGCCAAAAACCGCCATTCGTACGGATATAAAGGTGGCAATGCCCAGATAAAGATAACATCACATATATGTTCATATTCTTTGTCAAGCACCTTCCACTTCGATTGGCAAGCTAGACAATATATGCTCTTAAAAGATTCTAATTTGACCCATATATGACATATTTGAGTTAATAAAAGTTTGAAGTATATGCTTTTTTTTTAAAAAAAAAAAAAAACCAAAAAGCTCCCTAAAAAAGACATGAATTTTTAAAGTTGTGTTTTCAGATATGAAAATGAAAATTGTTTTTTAAAGGTGTTTAGTAAATATTTTCTAAACAATTTCTAGTGTTCGAGCGAAAAAAAAATATTGAAAAGAATAAATTTAAAAAAAAAATAATATTTGCAAAGAGAAAGTCAAGAGAGAGTGAGGAGGAAAAAATTCAAACTAGAGAATAAGGAGAGAAAAAATTGAAGAGATAAAACGTCATAAGTAAAATAGGAAATTTGAATTTATATATTAAAATTAAAAAATAAATAAATAAAAAATATCGTATTTTAATTTTTTTTGAAAAATTCCGGATTTATTTAAAAGAAAATTTTTAAAAAAATATTTATAAAAATATCACTTTTACCAATTGATTAGGCGCTTTAGGTAACCAGTCAAGTTACTTGAGGTAATTAGACCAGTTACCTTAAGGCCATATTTGATTGGGGGTAACGGAAAGGAATGGAAACAATTCTAAAATGATCTAATTCCATGGTTTGGTTAGAAAGTTCAAATAGGAAAAATCTTTCCATTGGTAAAAAATATGGCAGAATTCTAAATATAACGGAATTCTATTCCACTCAAGATTTGGTAAAATAAGGTGAAATAGAATACCATTTAATTAATAAAAAAATAATTAATAAAATAATAAAATAAAGTGAAATAATGCTAAATGTAAAGTAATTTAATAAAATAATAATTTAATTAATAAAATAATTTAATACTAAATGTAAAATAATTTAATAAAATAATAATTTAACTAATAAAAAATAATTAATAAAAAATTTAATGCTAAATATAAAATAATTTAATAAAATAATAATTTAATTAATAACAAAAATAAAAAAATAAATTAATAAATTAATAAAATAAAATAAAATAATGCTAAATGTAAAATAATTTAATTAATAAATAATAATTAATAAAATAATACCAAATGTAAAATAATTTAATAAAATAATAATTTAAGTAACAAAATAATTGAATGCTAAATGTGATATAAAATACTTTAAATATTCATTTTATGCTTAAGTGTACAGCTAATTCCATTCCTTTTCACAGTTAACCAAACAAAAGAATCTCTATTCAGCTACTGATGTCACCACTCCAACCAAACAACATAATTACATTACCATTCTTTTTTCATTCCATTCTGATTACGATTGCCATTACTATTACCATTCCACCACTGCAACCAAACAGGCCCTAAGTAACTTCATTGTTTACCTCAAGTAGCTTGCCTGGTTATTTCAAGTATCTTCGAAAAATAACAGCTTTGAAGAGGAAAGTAGTATTTTTCTAAATATTTTTAAAACATAGTATTTTTGTATAATCTTTTTTAAAATGATATTATTCTAAATAAATTTGAAAATTTTCATAATCAGCACATCCGGATTTTTTCAATTTTTTGGACTTTAAGCATGGATTTTTATAAGAAACCCTTTGGAAGGGGGAGGGAGGAGGAAGGTAATAAGGGAGAATGAATAAATATAAAGTGATAAAAAAGATCGAGAAGAGAAAAAGCGATGAGAGAAAATAATTCTGGTGAAATTCATTAGAGAGAATAAAGAGAGAAAGTAATGAAACACATGATGCAAGAGAAAGTGATAAAAAACACATAAGGAGAAAGAAAGTCACAAGAGAAAACAACAAAATAGAAAGTAGTTATAGAAAATTATAAGAGAGAATATGACTGAAGACAAGAAATGGATAGAAAGTAAAGAAAGAGAATGAAGAGAGAGAAAGTTATGTGAGATAATGAGTATACTAAAAGTCATGAGAGAGAATGCTATTTTCAGAGTTCTCTAAAAGAAAAAATAATAAATTTGAGGCTTTCAATAAAAATGACAATTTTCGACAAATTGGTTTTTTGAAAATACTTTGACAGACGTGATATTTTCGAAACTTTTTAACATATTTCTAATGACATATCAAAATAAGCAGAGGATCGTAGAATTTTTTTTTTAAAAAAATCACTATTCTTAAATATTTTCAAAAGTACTACTTTTATCAAAGTAAAAGAATGTCAAAAGAGGGTCAGAATTTGTCAAAAATCATTGAAATTTTTTTATCATTATCATTGTTTTTTTAATTTTTTTTCGGGCTAAAATTTGCAAAAAGGAACGAGAAATTGATATTTGAGACAGAGTACATTAGAACATCTCAAAACGAATTATTTTTCAAAGTATATGTATATATATATAATATTTGCACAAAGAAATTGGTTATATATACGTGGGAGCATCTTCAATAGGTGTTGCATTATTTACCCATTGATTGTTACTCCAATTTAGATCATTTGATTTTGATCAAGATGACTCTAATATGTTGGTTAATTATACTAAAAGAAATCTATTATATTTAATATACATAAATATAAAAAGTTGTTTATTCCTTTGAATAGTGTAGGTAACCTATTTGTCACATGCTGAGTTAGATTTTTTTATTCCTTACTTCCTTAATTATTTAAATTCTCAATTAATTGTAATTATCTTAGTCTTTTATTTTGTTTATGATTGTATTTGCATATCAATTCATTTTATTTTCTTTTATAATATCAGAATTGGTTATAAAAACATAAAATAAATCAATATGAACATTGCTATCATTTTTTATTCTTCTCCATTAAGTCCTGGAAAAAACTTGAATTCCACCACTATTTTTCATATTAAAAGGTAACAAGGTCTACATAAGATTATAATTCATCGAAGAAGAATTAGCAGTAAGAAAATAATGGGGCCGTTTGTTTCGCCCACATTTGAATGGGTGTTTGTTTCAACAATTCTAAATTTTCCATTCAAATGGTCTTTTGGAATGAGTGTTTGTTTCAACAATTTAGTTTTTCCATTCAAATGGTTCATCAGTCACATCAACTATTTGAATGGATTTTTGTGTCTTGGATGAGAATGGAGGGAAAGAGGTGTTTTTGAATGGTCCATTCCAATACTCCCATTCTAATTATAATCCATTCCACTATTTTTTCCATTCAAATGTCTTCCATTCCAATTATAACACATTCCACAATTTCCATTCAAATACACACATTCAAATAGGCGAACCAAACGGGGCCAATAACATGTAATATATAAAGTTATACAAAAACAAACAAATTAAAGTTACCATAAACTTTTTGCTTTAATCAAACGTGATATGAAACTGGATTCGTCCACAAAATGAAGAAATCCTGCAAAACAAAAATAATATTATTGGTCGAGGTATGTGTGTCACACAGTTTCTACAAAACTAATTTACTTCCTCCACCAGAGTGTTTCACGAGTACAACAGTACTAGTCTCACAGGATACAACGACAAAGAGCAGCAAGACAAGCATAAGATTTCTGCTCAGGCAAACTGGATTGCAATGAACTCTCACTCTTAGAACTCTAGCTAGAACTTCCTAACACTCAAAGAACTAAAGCTAGAAACTAAGAACTAACTTAAGAACATTGGAGATCTAGAGAAATTGAGAGAAAATAAAGAGAAAGGCTTCTAATTTTTTGTTAAAATGAGGAGAAGGAGGTTTCCTTTTATAGCCACTGAAAAAAGGGAGGTTACACCTATGGTCTTAATGCATATAATGGTCAAAAAGCCAAAAAATTTGGTCGTTACAATCTGCTAGCCCAAGTAGCAAAACAATTGGCTGTTACAATCTGCATGCTCACATTAAAAAAAAAAAAGTCTACAATGTTTAAGGCTTGGCAGTTTCAAGCATTAAAACATAGGTTACTATCTATTACTTATATATGTAACTTACCATTTTATGAAGCAAAAAAAAATTCAGAAATGAAAGAAAATATAAAGTGGACCGCAACAAAAAGTTGGGCTTCCTATGGTCCAGGTTTCAGCTTGGCATTCATGTCCGCAGGTTCAGGTGCACATGAGCCCATGCAAGTTCAAGCCCAAGCCCGATGCTTTGTACCCTCCCTGTGCGTGCGCCTAAGAGAGTATCTATAGTAGTCATTCTTACCACCATCACAAAACATGAGCCTATATATGCCACTTGGTCCAAGCATCTCCCACCAATGTGGGACTTAAGTGTTTTTCTTTTATTTTTTTAATTTCAATAGTGCACTTTTGAGCAACAATTTCTTATTCATCTATGCACTATTTTGAGGTGTGAATATACGAAATCGATGTCATCGCAGAGGAGAACATGAATTCACCATGATCTTTCATCAATAGGATGTGGATTCTACTCAATTTCTTGCTTCAAAATGGTTTATGAAAATGAGTATTATAACACATTTAGACTTCATAATTCACTTAAGCTTCTAAGCCCAAGCTAAGCCCAATTTATTTTTAACCTATTTTGTAATAGTCTCCCCACATGAATGGAAATTGTAAAAGGAGAGATTACAGACTCTAGACTAAGTGAAAGAGTTCCATGAACGAATTCTGAATAGAATATGTATGTGTTACCTTTTGAACCTTTCCTTCTGAAAGTATATTTACTTTACTGACTGAATATTATATACGATGTCTTTGAATTATTCTGTCATTTATGTAGTCGATGATATACTTTACATATGAATCTTTCTTAACATATCTACTTTTTACGGTTATGTATGTTTTGACTTTGAACATCCGCCTAATTTTGTAAGAGCTTCTAAGGAATTAAGCCTTCATAATTCCTCTTCAATGCGGTCCCACTTTTCTCACATATAGGTAATTCTTTAGTTAGGAGTAAGAGTACTCCATATTACTCCGCTTGGTTTTTCAATATATAATAATTATTAAAAGATTTTGGTTATTCTATTTCTTACGGGCATCAATGTTTTCATCACAAAAATAGACATGAGGGTAATACTCTCACAGGGGGAGGGTAATACTCTCACAGGGGGATGAATCCTATAGTAATCCAACTCAGTCTTTACAGTTATGTTGTCCTTTTGAACTTAGATTTTGGGATCTCTGGTCAACTAAGTCGGGTTTCCATTGCATTGACTTTTATTTTATAGGCTTTAGTCCTATTTCTCACGATGATTTATCAGCTAACTTTCTGTTTAACCCTTTGGTTAGCGGATCTACAAGATTATCCTTAGGCTTCATATAATTTATAGAAATAACTTCAGCTGAGAGTAGTTGTCTAATGGTATTATGTCTAGACTTACATTATACATGTTACTCTTACTGGTCATATAGTAGATTGACTTCACAATGTATAGATATTGGTAGTACAGATTTAGGCCAATATGGAATATCTTCTAAGAAATGGCATAGTTATTCAGTCTCTTCACCACATTTATCCAGAGCTATAAACTCAGATTCCATTGTGGATCAGGCTATAACCATTTGTTTCAAAGATTTCCATGACACAGCTGATCTAGCTAGTGTGAACACATACCCACAAGTAGACTTTGAGTATTTTAGATCAGATATCTAGTTAGCATAGCTGTATCCTTCTAAAACTACACGATATCTGTTATAGTGTAGCCCATAGTTACGAGTATATTGTAAGTACTTAAGTACTTTAACAATTTCTTTCCAATGCGCAACACTTGAATTACTCGTATACCTACTCAGTTACTTTTGAGGCTATATCTGACCTTGTATAACCTATCAAGTACGTCAGACTACCAATCACTTTAGAGTATTCTACTTAAAAAATACTCTCATATTTATTCTTATGAATGTGTTGACTCATGCCTATCGGTGTTCTGGATACTCCAGAATCATTTTTGTTAAATTTTTCTAAAACTTTATCCATATAGTACGACTGACTAAGTATGAGTCCATCAGATGTCCTTGTAATTTTAATTCCCAAAATTACATCAGCTAGACCCATATCTTTCATGTCAAACATAGATTTCAACATATTCTTAGTAGATTTGACCATCTTCTCATCACTACTAGAATGAATATGTTATCAATATAAAGACATAAAATGACATAGTCATATTCAACATTTTTGACATAGATACATTTGTCACACTCGTTGATTTTAAAACTATTAGTAAGCATTACTATATCAAATTTTTCATGACATTACTTTGGCGCTTGCTTCAAGCCATACAGAGACTCGACTAGCTTAGAGACTTTTTTTTCTTATCTAGAAGTAGCAAAACCTTCAGATTGTTCCATATAGATTTTTTTATCTAGATCTCTATTAAGAAAGGTTGTTTTTACTTCTATTTAGTGTACTTCAAGATTCTGCAGAGTAGCAATCGCAAGTATTATTTTTATGGAATTTATTCTTGTCACAGGAGAATAAGTATTAAAGTAATCTAGGCCTTCTTGTTGCCTATATCCTTTGTTTACTAGTCTAGCCTTGTATTTGTTAATTGTTCTATATGCATTCATTTTCCTTTTGAAAATCCATTTTGAACCAACTGGCTTGCATCATAGAGGAAGATCCACTAGTTTCCACGTATGGTTTACATGATAGAATTAACCCTTTCCACAAAGATCCCTCTACAGAGCTCACAGCTTCTTGGAAGCTCTGAGGTTCACTTTCTAACATGTAAACCAAAAAATTCAGACCAAAAGATTTTTTAGTTCTTGCTCTTTAACAGCGTCTAGGCTCATCTTCAACGACTTATTCTTGATTCTTACTATCCTTATTGATAATCACATAAGTTCGTTTTTGTAACGATCCAATACTAGTTACCAGAAGTTAGCGTAGTCTAGTATGAGATCGCTACCATTATTTAGTTGAAAAATATGATTTAACAAAACTTTTGCTAACTAAACTATATATGAACAGAACCTCGCTTGCTTATTTACAAACCATTTTTCAGAAGTTTTACATAGGACTTTGTGGCTAACCCTATCTTACCTTAGCCGAGGCTCAAGGGATTTCTAGCTACATAAAAAAAAATATCATAAATCACCTATAGTGAAGAACTTGTTCTTTGGGTCCCAAACCCATACTATAAGCTCAATAATTGTCTTACGGACAGACTGCAATACCATTCTATCATGTATGCTAGACCAAAATATCATGCTTAATTACAACTATATTTTGCATACTTGTACTATAGATGAATATTCTACTTATCTTTTCGCAATTTGCGTCTTAATTCTTTGCAAACCGTTTCTCACTAACTTCTCTGTGCGACTTCTAACTCTGATTAGATAAAGTAATTTCTTATTAATTGGAGCTTAATTAACTGTTTCTTTCTTTCCTTTTTATTACAACAACTCTACTGATTGATCAACTTCGATTATACATATTAACGTATTAATGTCCCGAAATCATATTAAAACATCACAACACATATGTAAGCTTTAAAAGTTGTTTCTCAACAACATATTACTTGTAAGTCTAAAATAAATTTCAACAGAATAGTTATCATCACAAAGTTCCACTTACACTTAAAAAGTTATCTACATATATGTATATTTATATCTTCTCGTACATACATGTATGGACACACACTTTTATTGAAGTCTACAACCAACCGTTTTTTTTAAAAAACTAAATTCAACAAATCACACACGCATATATATATATATATATATATATATATATACATACTTTTCTTTAAAAGTCACTGAATTCATTTATTAAACATATTTTGACAAAAAGAAAGGCATAAAGATATATAATGCTTTATATGGCTAGAAACTTGCTACTGCTAACATATGAGCCTTTTTAACTATGTATCTTCACAAGATTATACTTAACATGTAAGATATATATAATGGATTATTAAACCAAATATAATCCCAGAATCTATCATGCCAAATTGTCAGGAAAAGATTTGTTGAGAGAAAATCCGTGACTAACCTGGATCCATTGTGTTTGACAGCAAAGGATGAGATCACGAAAGCGGAAGCGATTGATCAATTAGAACCTGAGGATAGAAGGTCTTCCACACCAGAATACTCTATGTATGCTCAATGAGAACTCTCTATATTGAAGATAGAGGAGAAGAATACACGTTCTATTTGGCTTAGGGACCAAAACCCTAATAGTTATGTCCTTATATACTAGTCACTAATAGAGACCCCATCAATCCTTATTGGACTAGGATTAGGTAACTACACATTACAAAGTCCATACTAAATAGGTAATTTCCTGAGCCTATAATTAGATCACTTAATGGCTCCACTTAATTAGATAGCCCTAATATTATATAATTGTTATAAAACCCCGTGGCCCACAATTGGGTCAAACGTGTATAACACAACAATCTCCCACTTGGGCTACATGGGTTTTTCCTGAGACAATTATATAATGAAAACTTGAGTGCGCACTTTATTGCTGTTTGTTAAGAAATTACTCTTTAAAACAATCTGAACCATTTTGTATATCAACACGAAACTAAAGCGGCCTTCATTGCACTTAGGCAGGCAACTAAACCTATCAATAATTACCAAATCAATACACGTAATGACACAAATCAGGTATGGATGTGTAGCATAGAAATTACATGAAAAGTGATCTTACATACCTGTTTCCATTTGGTCTTACTTTAAACTGAAATGAGATCAACTTTAGTCTTTTCTCTTAATGCATTACCATAAACTTTAGCTTAAACCGCAGTAGGAAAGATAATAATATGATAAATATCATATCTGAATTCATAGTTTACAAAAAAATCCATCGACCATATTCTGCAGAAATTAAACAAGGAATAAGTGTCACTAATGAATATCTGGACCAAATTACAAACTCCTCCTGAAATTGTACATCTTTAAAATACAACACTGTTATGAGCAATATGCTCATAAAAGCACCTTAGGTAATAAACCTTTAGTGAATGGCTACTATCATGGAGTTTGTACTTACATGTTCCTTAGACACTTGTCAACTCTGAATACTTTATTTTAACAATATATAACTTAAAGTCTATGTGCCTTGACTTCAAAAGTTTCTGTTATTATTAGAATATAACAATGCAGCTTAATTATCACAATAATTCTTTAGTGGTCTTTTAAAACCATCAACCACAGCTTGCAGCCTGGTGATAAAATTCTGCAGTTATATTCCATAAATCGATGCCTTATAACATGATCTATATATATTTTGCTCCATAGTGGAAGAAGTTTTGAGTGTTTATTTTACACTCTTCCAAATAGCTCATCTATTTAGCAATTATATATAACAAGAAGTGGATCTTTAACTATATAGGCATCCAACAAAATCAGAATCGGAATACTCAATGATCTCTAAAATTTCTCCGATTTCTGATAAGTGAGCACATAAACTAATGTTCTCTCTAAATTCTGCATAACCCATTTTACTGCTATTTAATGATCCATATGAGGGTTATTAATATCTACCTAACAATTTTGAATATACATAAGATTCCTCACTGCCAACGCATAAGAGAATTTCTGTATTTCCTTAATTTCAATATCATTATGGGCACTGATTGAGACTGTATTTATCACCCTTAGCTAATGGCCATATCTCCTGAAACATAATCCTTATCAATATAGATCTTTTGTGATATCCTAAAAGATACGTCAAGAATGATCTTAATGTATCTGTATTCCTTAGTACAAAAGAGACGTCCCCAAGATCTTTCACATTAATATCCTTCGTTAGAAATTTTTTGGTTTCGTACAACAAGCCTATATAATTGCTAGCCAAAAGTATGTCAATGACATGCAAAATCAGGAAGATAAACTTGCTCCCACTAAACTTGTGATACATAAGTCTCTATTAAGAGATATATCAAAAAGGCTTGTGTCATACCATAGAGAAATTCTTTTAATTGACTTGTACTTTTGTACCATATTTCTTAATATGCAAGATTAACTTGATGAGACAATTATTTTATATTTATAAAGATTATCAATCAAAGAACTAGTAGCAAGAAATTTGAATCTTGAAAGAAACTAAATTTAGTTATTCCTGAATGAATAAGGATGAGTATATTTGTTCAAGTCAGAAATATAATACTTTAAAAGTCTCTTCCAAACCTAAAATTTAACCAGTCTCGAATTGTAATCTAAATAACCTTATATAGCCTCTACTGAAGTAGTGTTGCTATTACCCAAATAGATAAATCTTTCATCATCAATTTGTAACTAGCTTCACAAACAATCTTACATGAATACACTTATGTGAATAGTAGGATCCGTATCTATTCACTAAGTGCATTAGGGTACAAGAGCTAAATTAACTTTATGACAGACAAAGTTGAGAAGCATACCCTTTTTTATACACTAAAAAGCATGATTGGGATAATTAACCTTATACATCCAGCCTTTTTGTAAAAGAAATAGACAAATTCCTTATTTTGTTTCCTTTTGCACTTTATGCTGTAAAGACATAACTGCAGCTTTCTTATCCTTATTCCTTTTCCTTATCTCATCTTATCTTGAGAAGTACATGCTAAGTGAGCACTTTCAATCTTTTCTCACTTTAACATATCTTATTCTTGCACACTATAAGAAATAATCTTAAAAAAAAGATCATTTGTACTTAAGGATGTTGTAATTTTGCTTAACTAATTTATGCAAGATGAGAGATAGAGACCGAATGCACGAGTAAGTCTTTTAACTACTCTAACTTAAGTACCTTTAGTTTGGAAGCGAGATTAGATATCTCCATAATGTACTCCCTTATGTTTCCTTAATCCTTATACTGAATTGAAACGAGGTCCCAAAAATGGTACTCATTTCGACTTTTTCGTTTTCAATAAAACGATCCATAATTGCTTTAAGGAACAACTTAGCGTTTACCTTCTCAGATATAGCGCCCTTTATAGTTTCTGTAATGGAGTGTTGTATGACCATGAGACTTATGCAATTAGAACGAATTTACTGCTCAAAATTCTTCTTTACCAACTGAAGAACTTTAAACTATAAGAGTAGTAGGATGTTCTGTCCGAAGCACAAGGTCAAGAACAATGCAAGTGAACACATTGTGCTCATTTCATTTCTTAAGGTTTGTGTTATTAAACACAAATATTAGATTTAACATTGGCAGATATATATTAAACAGAAACTGAACAGACAATAAAAAACAGAAAATAACAGCTCACATTAATAACATATCATAAATTGAGCATACAAATAAGATATACTAGTATGACATATGGCAAATAAACATATAAGATGGGCTCCCATCACAAGATACCTAGAATAACATCAATAAGCCTTCCTTTGGGCCGACTTATTAACTTATAAGTGGTACTCTTCAGTGCAATAATCAAATATTGACAGTAAATCTTGTCAGACAATAAATCTTTCTTTGGGCCGATTTGCTGTTCACATAGAAATTTAATAACCATCACATATTTATTACCGAAAGTGTATTCATTATTCGGCCAAATAACTACCTTCCTTTGGGCCGGTACTCATTCGCATGAACAATAAATACACAATCATTTAAATATTTCAAAATAAATAAATTTACACAATAGAGGTTACTTTGAAAACATGTTGTTTCAACTCATCTATTTCAAAATATTTAAATAAATAGTGCAAAGAAAATAATAACCAAAGTACCCAGAATATTAGACTGAAATTTTCAATGCACAAATACTAATGGTAGACTGACTGATTTTTAAGCATTTTTATCAACTCTTAAAGCCAAATAGAGTTTCCAATGGATAAAGTGTGGATTGTACTGAAGCAAAGTTGAGAAAACAAAATCGATTAATTAAGTTTCAGGTTGGAACTCCTTGAATTGAGTCGAAAACGACTCAATTCTACCCAAAACCGGAATCGTATACTTCAATTTGGTCAAAAAATTTACCTAAAAATTTTTCTCTTCCTAGGTGGTGGCGCAGCGGCACCAGTATGTGGCGCCGCGGCGCCACCGTATCCTTATGGTGGCGCTGCAGCGCCACTTGCGTGGCGCCGTGGCACCACCTGATATGTGGCTTGCTGCCGCGGCGCCACGAATGTGGTGCGGCAGTGCCGTGCTGCAGCCTGAATGTTGATTTCCCGATTTTAAAATCAAGCAACTCAAACCTAATATGATTTTTCGTCCTAATTTGTAAACTTTATGACCCAAAACTCAGAATTCAACCTATATGGGCACCAATCCAGTAGGTATTTTTTTTTTTTTTTACCTATGTATAGGTATCAATTGGACCAATGAAAAAATTTTTTGCACATTTTTTTATTATAAAAAGTAGGAGAGAGAAATAGCATTAATGATGCACGTCTTTTTATGTACTTGATTATAGCCGTTGGATCACCATTAGATGATGATCCAACGGCTAAAAAAAAAATACCTACACACAAGTAAAAAAAAAAAAATACCTACTGGATTGGCAACCTATATATATATATATATACAAATATATATATAAAAGTGTAAACAAAGATTCAAATAGAAAAATCCAAATAATATTAATCGTTGCATATTCAATTATATATATATGTATTCATAAAGAAACACTAGAAAGACATTCAATGGATTTATTAATTTATCTAACAAACTCCTCTTTGTACGTGTAGGGAAAATATGAGAAGTTTCTTGTCTCAATCGTTTTGTACTCCAGTCCATGATGTGATAATTGTTGCAATTAAACCTTAGAAAAAATTAATCTTCTCAATCTCACATCAAAGCATTCTAGACCACTGCAATACATTAGAGTTACACTATTTCAAATTTTACAAATTTTAAGCTCCAACTAATCCATATTAGGAAATTAACTCTCTAATCCAATTCCGTGCACTAAACACATTTGATGGAGAAACTTTGTTCACAATAACTAACTGAGTAGTGACATAATATTGTCATAATATACCGAAGTCAAATTTTCAAATTTTGAGGGGTTACAGTTTTGATGTACTTGGTTCTTCTTTGGATTTATATGAAAATTCATGTTCAAAAAACGACGCATTTCGATTATTATTGTGTTCTTGTGTATGTCTGAGATTTATGACTCATACACAAAAAACTGATAAGTACTACTATTATGTACATAACCAATGAAAATGTAATTATCTGTCTTTGGTCCTATTTTCACCTTTTTAGGTGTAGGTACTATCACCTTTGTAAGACATCCTCATATTCGTAAGTATTTATGTGAAGGCTTTCTATATTTCTGTAAATATTTGTGTGAAGGCTTTCTATATTTCCATAACTCATAAGGTGTCTTTTCTTTTTTCTTGTAGGGTACCTTATTTAAAAAGTAACTAGCTGTCAAAATAGCTTCTCCCACATGTTTTGAGGCAACCCATTCAATCTCATTCTTATGGAGAATAAACTTCTCTATTGGTTCGTCCTTGGATTTTAATAAATACACATAATAGTATTTTATGCCATCATTAACAAAAATAATAAAATATTTATTGTCTCCCCTTGTTTGTAATAATATTAAATCACAAATGTCAATGTGAATTAAATCAAGGGATTTAGTATTTCTTTTAATAGTTTAAAAAGATGATCTTATCAATTTTGCCTCAATACATGTTTCACACTTATGTTTTGTATCAATTTGAAAGGTAGGAATATAATTTAAGTTAATTAACCTACGTATAGTATCATAATTAACATGTTATAGTCTATCATGCCATAAAGTAGAAGACTCAATCAAATAAGTAGAAAAACTAGCTTTATTGATATTGGGCTTTACAGTCATTATATTAAGTTTGAACATACCCCCACATTCATATCCCTTTCTGACAAAAAGAGCACCGTTAGTCAATACAAATTTATCTAACTCAAGCATTATACGAAATCTATACTTGTTTAGTAGTGTACCAGACTCTAGATTCTTGCGAATATCTGTTACGTATATCACGTTGTTCAGAGTCAGTTCATTTCCAGAGGTCATCTTTAGTATCACTTTGCCTAGACCTTATATTTCAGACGTGGCTAAGTTACTCATGAAGAGCTTATTCTCCATATTCTTAATGGGTTTAAAGGTTGTGAATATGCCATTATTGGAACAAACGTGCCTTGAAGCTCCAGTATTAATCCACCATTCTTTTGGATTGGACCCAACAAGATTGATTTCAGAAACGATTGCACACAGATTTATATCTTCTACATTTTTTGTGATGTCATCCACTACGTTAGAAATGAAACTTACCATTTTATGAAGCAAACAAAGGAGAAGTTAGAAATGAAACTTACCATTTTATGAAGCAAAAAAAAGTTAAGAAATTAAAAAAAATATAAACTGGACCACAATAAAAAGTTAGGCTTACTATATCTAAGTTTGTGCAGGTATACACGAGCCTATGCAAATTCAAGCCTAAGCTCGATAATTTGTATTCCTCTTACACGTGCTTGAGAGAGCATCTATGGAAGTCATTCTTACCACTATCACAAAATATGAGTCTATATATGCCATTTAGTCTAGGCATCTCCCATCAGTGTGAGACTTATTTTTCATTTTTTAATTTCAATAGTACACTTTTGAGCAATAATTTCTTGTTTATTCGTGCATCATTTTGAATATGTGAATATACGAAATCGATGTCCTCGCAGAAGAGAACATGAATTCACCATAACCTTTCGTTAACAAGATGTGAGTCCTACTCAATTTCTAGCTTAAAACTAGTTCATGAAAATGGCTATTATAACACATTTAAACTTCACAATTCACTTGGCCTTCCAAGCCCAAGCCAAGCTTAATTTATTTTTAACCCATTTTCTAACATTAGCCAACCTCAAAATTGATGGATTCCATAATAGATAATATTTTTAGGCTCACAGTTTGTATTCTCATCGAATCCTAAAGTTTGTTCAAACCATGAATAAATAGGTTTATACATACATTTGTTACGTTTAGAAAGAGAGTTAAAGTCCGTAGAAAAGACAAGAGGAAACAAATAGTGAAATTACTGTACAAAAAGAATAGTAATGAAAAAAAATTGAGAAACCGAATCCAATTTTTGTTTATATTTGTTTTCAATAGTTTTTTTAAGGACTTAGCGAGAGTCCAAGTAATTGATCAAGGTGTTACTGGAACTAAAGTTGTTTGGAAGATGATATAAAAAACTATCTCTAACTATAAGACTCAAAAAAGGAAAAAAAAATCTCTATATATCGATTACATAAGATTATGTGGCTAGGTTTTTAGAATGTGACACAATTGTTTGTGACCATATGTACACTTTCTTTGGCTACTTTTGCTCCTGATGTTAACAACTCATCAAACATGACTTCCAATATTGAACTTCCTATCACTGCATAAATTATATATTCATTAAATATTGTTTAAATAAATAGATGTTAAATTATATATTTATTAAATATTGTTTAAATGAATATATGTAAATAGGTGAAATTGACTTGCAAGTTATTATTAAAATTAGTCAAACTTATTCCTTTTTTTTTTATAAAAGAAATTTTATTCTAATCAATAATGATCTAATACAAAGATCAAATTAGGAAGATACAATAGCATTAAATAATCAACCAAATTATTGATTCTTACTGACGAACATGAAGGAAAAAATAGTACAAGAAATATAAATAAATAACATGTACACAACTCCATAAGAAGTACAACTAGAGTTCTACCGGAGATACCCCTTTTGCTCTTTTAAAATGCCTTCTACTACCACCTGGGTTAGCTTGTTTGATTGATGTAAAAACGAATCTTCTGTAAATATCGATCTTCAACTGAAAAAATTCTTCCAGATTTGGATCATATCTGAACCATCAAATGTAGAAGGAAAAAAAATACATAGAAACAATTAAAAACTACACAGATCTAAAATCAAGTGATGGAAAACCTCCATAGATCTAAATATAAGAGGATAAATACCTTCAAACATATAGAAGAATTATATAAACAGAAAAACAAAAACAAAAAGGAAAAGAAAAACCCTATCGGAGAGGAAGATAAGTTCTCCCTCTCTGACTGGGCAGAAATCAAGGTACGAGAAGGAGAAGAAAATATTGTCAAGAGCGGCTAGGGTTTTTGTCAAACTTATTTATTTATGGAGAAAAACTAGAATACTCATTGAAAATTCTATATATGTATATATATATATTTATATGTACATATATTTCTTAGCCAAAATATATAAAAGCAAATAATTTGATGTCTTGAATGAAGTACAACAAAAATTCCTTCTTTCAAAGCGGAAAAAGAAAAAAACATCAAAGACGAATATAGTAATCTGATCTTTAAGTTATGTAATTTTAGCAGATCAGTACACTACAAAAAATGAAACTTAGAAAGCATTGTATTTAGACGAGACTAAAACCAATTTGGACCCAAATGACATTTTTAAGGCACCTTTTATGATAACTTTTTAAGACTAGTAATTTTTAGTATGACATGTTATAACAATAATAAGTGTCCCCTTATTGCCACTCTTTTTCTTCTTCTTTTTTTTTTTTCCTTCTTCCCATCTCTCCTTCAATATTTAATCAATAACAAAAATAAAAGATAACTCTATAAAAATAGAGTTATTTGTGCTCTTTTACTTAAAATGCGTTTCTTTAAAAAAATTTAGTCTAATTTTTAAATAATGTAAGTTATTTTGTTTTAAATTTGATTTTTAATATTTGAATTGAATTTAATTTAATTTTATTGAATTGAATTTTAATTTTATTATCTGATTTATGTTTTATTCAAATTAATTTATTTGATTTAAATTTAGAAAAAAGAAAAAAAAATTCGGTTTAATGAGCCCAAAAATGGGTGAGTGTGGAAAACAAAAACAATGGTAATCATGGCCGTTGGATCGAGTCTGGAGTGCATTTGATGGGCGCTTATTCTTCACAGCAGACAGGGGAGTGCGAGGACAGGCCATGTGGTCTCGAGATGTCAGCAGCCCCAGTTCCTCTTTTCAAGCATGTCAAATCAGGTGCTTCTCAACCTTTGGACTTCCCCTTTTTTGTCCACCCTAACATAGCCGCGCCAACTCCTAAATCACCTTTTTCGTATGAGCTAATCAAACGAGGGATTTATGATGAGTCCACGTATTTCAGCCGCATACGATTATTTTCTGGGGGGTTCCCTTTTGAAAAAATAAATAAAAAGAAACGTAAAAAAAGGAGTAACATTTAGGCTTCGTTTAGGGGGGTAGGACAATGGGAAAGAACTGGATTAAAGAGCCCAGTCTCATGTTTGGACCTTTTGGTGGATTGGACAAAATAGTTCAGTCTCCAAAATAGTACTCCTTCCTTAGGATTAAATAATCCCACTTAGAACTTGGGTTTATTTAGTCCCAAGAACTATGATTTTTTTTTTTTTTTGCAAAATTTTTTTTTGGATAAAACGTTTTTTATGTTTTATCTATTCTTAAATAAAAAAAAATTCATATCCCATTCTTTTTTTAAAAAATAAACATATAATAATTATTAAAAATAAAATAAAAAATATTATTTATTTTATTATTGTTTAATTTTCTCTCTCCAATTTATAAAATATCTATCTTCCTATTTCATAAAAAAATTATTATAGAAACTACATTAATAAAATTTTTATTACGTATTTATGCTCTAGTCTTGAGTTACACCAAACACAGTATAGTACTAAATAGTTCAATCTAGTCCAGTCCAATCCAATCCTAATTATTAGTCCAATCCAATCATGTATACCAAACGAGCCGTATATGTAATATAAATGGTCGCAAGGACTATTAAAGGACTAATAGCTTGTTTGGCAAACGAGATTGAACATAAGATAAATATATCTTAAAAAATTAATTAAGATTAAATTGGATTGGAGTGGATTGTCTAGTATTATAATGTGGTTAGTGCAAAATAGGATTATATATAACATAAATACATATAAAAAAATTTCTTAATAAAGTTTTAGTTTTATTTATAAAATAAGATAATATATTTTGAATTTGTTTCTGAGAAATATGATGTATATAAAAAATTTCTTGTGAGAAATGAAGTACATTATTTAATGACAAAACATAAGATAAAATATATCTTAAAAAATTTATCAAAAAATGTTTTAAGGAAAAGGGGAAAAAAAAAAAAGGACTCATCGCTTTGTCTTTTGGCTGGGACTAAATTTCGGACTGGACTTTTTAGTCCAATCCTCTACAAGTTCCAAACATGAGACTGGAAAAAAGAGTCCAATATTTAGATATTTGTCCTATAAAGCAGATTCTTTCACAATTAGAATCTTATTTTGTTACACATCTCCTTAGACACAATTAACAAAACCAAGCATCACTCAAGATAAAACCAATCATCACATAGAAAAAGATTTTTTTTTAAAAAAAGTCAAAATCTTTTTAGTTATATAAAGTTTTCAGGTCATTGTTGAGTATACTGTGAATATGGCAATTCGAAATTTCAGTGATTTTGACAAATTGAATCACTCTCTAAAAATTAACTCAATTGACTCTAACTGGCTTTTTTAGGAGGAAAAAAAAAGGAAAAAAAAAAAGAAAAGTGATTAATACTTTGAATCCCAAAATAGTTCAATATATTCTTTTCGATAAAAAAAAATATTAAAATACTTTGACATGTGGGATGAATTTCATCGAGAAAGTTCAGGACACAAAAAGTGGTAGGAGATATTCAAAATTAGTAGGGGAATAAAAAATTTTATTTGATTTTTATTAATTATCAAATTTTGAATAAGTAACATTTAAAAAGGGTATGTCAAGAAAGTACTTAATTTTTAAATTTTATAGAGAGAACTATTCGGGAAAAAAATAGAGAGAAAAAAAAAAAAGAGAGGTGATAATAAATAGAGTGACCCAAATAATAAATACTATTAATAGGTCACCATATACAATGAAAATGACTAGTACAGTAGTACTAAAACAAACATTTTTATAGTGGTATGTTATAAAAATTATTTTCCTTTTCGAGTAATGCTACATATTTTTGATAAATTATCATAAAAAAATAATTTGAATGATGTGGTATTTTATTATTTGTTAATAGTTAATGTGTGATCTATTCATTATTTACTACCTAAATTGTCACATTGTTTAAGTTATTTTGTTAACAAAACTTATCATGAAGTTTAGCATTTTTCTTTTCTTAATGGTCATATTTTCAACCATTTCCCTAGAAGATAAAGCCAATTGACTGATCAAGTAATTAACAAATATTAAACCAAATCTGTAAGTAACAAAAGAATATTCTGATAAGTATTTTTAGGCAACTCAATTTGTGGAGAGAGGAAAAAGACAAGTTCGGACTATTTGTTTTGAGAAAATGATCACAATATCTGATGAACAGGAAAAACTTCCTGAAATAATCTTAAACAAACCTACAAAGAAGCCTAGAATCCCAAGGCTTAGAATCCCTAGAGTAACTCTATACTCCTTTTGGGATACTCAAAAAAAGTATGGCGACTGGATCTTCTTGGCAGGTTATCGCCCTACTAAGGAAGTTCCTCCCAAAACAGTATCATCAACAGTGTCAAATAACGAGCTTACACCCTATACAGGGCCTATAACTCGTTCAAAGGCTCGACTGATGGATGGAATCCAAACTAATAAGCCTCTTGAAAGCTTCATAACTCAAGAGGAAATCCAAGAGAAAGGCCATTTCAGTCTGCCTAACTTGGTTGATCGAGATGAAACTTCTCATGAGGAATTGGTTAATCAATTTGCGGCATTGACAATAGATGACATTGAAACAAGAAATATGCCAGTATTAGTTACCGGCACGATGAGTGTTGAGGAACAACTCTAAGAAATTCGGAAGATGTTGGCAGAAAAAGAAGAGGAAGTTGCACGTCTTTTTGTAGAGCTAGCTAAACAAGCTAGTATAAATACATCAAAGGCAAAAGTGACAGAGATGGAACATACACCAACTGTGTCACATGCATCACCCTCAACACCTTCATCACGATCAGATTTAAAGGCCTTAATCATGGAGGGTATTCGAGAATACCAAGCATCTATGAGTATGCTTATCTCGGGATATCATAAGCCTTATCCAGCATACTATGATCAAGTCCCATTTCCGCCTAATTACACAAGGCAAAACTTTGAAAAGTTTGATGGAATTGATGGTTTCCCACATGAGCATTTGGCATACTTTACATCTGCATGCGGTGAATCAGCTCGGTCAGATGCATTGCTTATTAGGCAATTTGTCCAATCTCTTAAGGGAGCAGCATTCACATGGTATACTCAGCTTGCGCCAGAATCAATAACCACTTGGGATGATATGCAAAAAGCCTTCTTAGCTTAATTTGTCAGTTCAAGGAAAGAAGTTACTATTCATGACTTAGTGGAGAGCAAGCAAGGCTCAATTGAAAGTACAAATGCATTCATTACTAGGTGGAGGAATCTGAATCTTCGGTGCTCAGAAAAATTGACTGAACAAGCCGCAGTCTCAATGTGTGGAAGAAACCTCAATCCCGAGATCGCTATTTTATAGGCACAATAGAGCCTAAGACATTCAATGACCTCGTCTCAAAGGCAAGCAATGTAGAAATACAAATTGCTCGACAAAAATACGCTGGTAAAAAATCTCAAGTGGATAATAAAAAGATCAAAAATAAAAAGATCCCGAAGAAAGGCGAGTCAATGGCCACTTTCACCAATATTGACAATAACCGGGACAAGGGAAAAATGAAGGAACCATCAAAAAGGCTTACCCTTAAAGAGAGAAAAGAAGTCAAATATTCATTCGATGATGATGATGTCGATCAAATCTTTGATGAATTACTAAATGCCAAAGCCATAAAGCTTCCCGAACCTAAAAGACCCAACGAGGTGGATAGAACGAATGAGGCAAACTATTATAGATATCATCGAATCATTAGTCATTCGTTGAAGGACTGCTATGTCCTGAAAAATATCATCGAAGGCATGATCAAGAGAAATGAGATCGAAGTAGATTCTTCACTTTCAAAAGCAGCCTCAAACAATATCTCTTTAATCGAGAGTAGCCATTCTCCTAAGACTCATTCGTCAAAAGGCGTTATTCCAGTAGCATTTGAGGTTCATAAAGAAGTCAATATTACCCAACCCTATCTAGAGTCATTAAAGTTAGGAAATTCAAATATTCCTACTTTGTATGAACTCTTGGCAGGGCCAAATATAGAAATTTGGAATGAACCATCAGATGGTGAGGATGATCCGGGAAATACTTGGCATATTTGTACTCGAAAAGGGGATAAAAATACTCCAAATTTTCCTCTTACAAAAAAGAGAACCCCAATATATCATGGTATTAAGTTTTGGGGTAGACAGGAAGCAAAGAAAAATAAGAAGAAGAAGAAGAAGGCTAAGAAGAAGACCCAAATTTTGGATGATGATGAGTATGAACAGCCTGAAAGAACTCCCATGACTCTTAAAGAGTTTTTACCTGAAGAGTTACGAAAAGGAGAGATAACAGAAAATGATGAGATTGTACATTGTTACATGACCACAACCGAAGAGGAAACCAAAGAGCCTACCTCCTATGAAAGCAAAGAGTTGATGGAACCAAAAGAAGTTGATCAGATTACTTTGCAAGATATGCGACGAAATATTGTTGCCCAAAAAGCAAAGGAAGCTAAAGAGCTTGAAAAAGCAAAGAGGACTACTAACTCTGAAAAATCTTCCATTTCAACTCATGAAGAGGCAGATAATGGTCCAATAGAAATTCCTGTTCATCACAAGTTTAGAAAGTCTAATGAGTGTGGTCTTACTCAAGTGAACTATGATATATTAGCTCACTTAAAGTGCATCCCAGCTCTTTTGAGTGTATATGATGCCCTGCAAATGTCTCCCGAACTCAGAAATGCCCTTGTTGTTGCATTGACAAGCCCAGAGTTCTTCAAAGAAAAGATAGAATCCATCGGTTAGAAATAAAAGTCGTACAGTGCTTCTTGTTTGGCATGCATCACCTTCGATGATGAGGACCGCCAATTAGGAGCTGCATGGCATAACCGACCTCTCTATGTGACTGGCCTAGTCGCAGACACCCGAGTAAGTCGTATAATGCTAGATTGTGGGTCAGCTGTAAATGTACTTCCACTGAAAACTCTCCGCGATGTAGGTTTACACCCTCGACAATTATCTCCGTCATCACTGACAATTCAAGGATTTAACCAAGTTGGAGAAAAAGCCAGAGGGAGCATAACGTTGAAAATGGAGATTGGTGAATTAAATTCCGAAGTGTTATTTCATGTAATCGATTTCGACACCTCTTATAATGTACTATTAGGGCAACCTTGGCTCCACGAATATGGTGTTATCCCCTCAACGCTTCACCAATGTTTTAAATTTACCAAGAATGGAGAAGTCAAAAGTGTGAAAGCAGACTTAGACCCTTTTAAAGGAGAACAAGTTAATTATGCTGATGCAAAGTTTTATAAGCCAACGAATGTCACTATTTTGAAGGATGCTAAAGAAGTTGTCAAACCAAGAAAAGGAGAAATTGACGTTAAACCAAAACAACTTGAAAGTTCAATGTCGAAAAAAGTCTTTCAAATTAAGAAGCTATCCAATACAAACTCCACGCAGTCTAAGGAAGAAGACTCAAAAGTTTTCGATCAAAAAGTGGCTTTTAAATACATTCCTAAGAGCTAGAGGGGACCAGGACAAAAGGCTTTGGCACCTGTTGAAAATGTAGTAGCAGCTTTGATGACAAATTTCACCCTCCCGCTCAGGAAAATCAACCAAACCTTCGCCGCAGGGAAAATGCAAATTTCCATCACCTTCGGGGAGAATGGAAACACAGGCAAACGAGTTGTTTCTCTTAACAAAAGAAAAGCACAAACGTCAACTTCAACAGTTCGAAAAACCTTCAATGCTCAAAAGAAAAGGTTTCACTTTGGGAGACAAAAAGGTCAAGTCATAATTCACCAAAATGATACTTGCTTAAAAGCATCTTTTGAGCCAGAAGTGTTAACAGGAAGGGAACAAAGAATGTTTTCAGAAAATGAAGCAAGTACATCAACGCCGCGAGTGTCAGTATTCCAAAGGCTAACTTTTCCTGTAATTCCCCAACTAAAGAAGTTCAAGAAGAGCCAAAAGTGGAAGATTAAGTAGAAGAAACAGCTAAAAATCACCATACACCCAAACAAAGGGAAAGAAGTGCTTGAAGACCCTGAAAATACGGTACAGGTCAACTACCTTTCTTTTGAAGATGACTTTTTAGAAGAAAAAGATTGTATGACCTTGGATTCCTCCACTGAATTCATAGACATTGTCCAACCAGCACCCCCAGAATTAGAGGATGGGGGACAAGCTACAGTTGACGATTTGAAGGAACTCAATCTTGGTACAGAAGATGAGCCAAAACCTATCTTTGTTAGTTCCTTGTTAATCGAGAAGGAATTACAACTGTATGAATAATTTCTTCATGAGTATAAAGATGTATTTGCATGGAGATACCAAGATATGCCGGGGTTGGACCCGAAAATAGCCGTACATAAATTAGCAGTGTCAGAAAATGCTCCATACATGAAGCAGGCTCAAGGACGAATTCGATCGGAGTTAATTCCAAAGATTGAGGTAGAGGTGGATAAGTTGATTGAAGCCAGTTTTATTCGAGAAGTTAAATATCCAACTTGGGTAGCAAACATCGTCCCAGTGAAAAAGAAAAACGGACAAATACGCATTTGCGTAGATTACTGAGACCTTAAAAATGCATGCCCAAAGAATGAATTCCCTCTACCGAAACCTGAATTATTGGTAGATGCCACTACTGGATTCAATGCTCTGTCTTTCATGGATGGATTTTCGGGATATAATCAAATCAAAATGGCACCAGAAGATGAAGAGTTCACTGCTTTTCGAACACCAAGAGGCATTTATTGTTATACAGTGATGCCATTTGGGTTAAAGAATGCAAGAGCAACATACCAATGAGCCATGACCATAGTCTTCAATGATATGCTTCATAATACTGTTGAATGTTATGTGGACGACTTAGTGATTAAGACCAAAGAAAGGGAACATCACCTGGATGATCTCAGACGAGTTTTTGACAGACTCAGGAAGCATCAGCTCAAGATGAATCCCTTAAAATGTGCATTTGGGGTAACATCTGGAAAATTTCTTGGCTTTATCATAAGGCATCGAGGAATCGAAATCGACCCAGTGAAAATAAAGGCAATTTTAGAAATGCCTCCCCCGCGTAATATACGACAATTGCGTGGATTACAGGGGAGACTTGCTTATATCCGAAGGTTCATCTCAAACTTATCAGGTAGATGTCAACCATTCACAAGATTAATGCAAAAGAATGTGCCATTTATTTGGGACGAGGCCTGTCATAATGCTTTTGAGAGCATCAAGAAATATTTATTACACCCACCGGTCTTAATGGCCCCTATCATGGGGAAACCCGTAATATTGTATGTTGCGGCACTCGAACGATCATTAGGGGCATTGTTAGCTCAAAACAATGAAAATGGAAAAGAAAATGCTTTATACTACCTAAGCCGGACTTTGGTAGGTGCAGAGCATAATTATCTTCCAATTGAAAAAGTATGTTTGGCCTTGATTTTTGCTGTTACAAAATTGCGTCATTATTTACTTGCCCAAACAGTGACTTTGATATCAAGAGCTGATCCATTGAGATACATACTATCAAAGCCAGTGTTATCTGGGCGCTTGGCAAAGTGGTCGATGATTCTCTCTGAATTTGAGATCAATTTTGTTCCGCAAAAAGTAGTAAAAGGACAAGCATTAGCCGATTTCCTAGCAGCACACCCAGTCCCAGACAACATAGAGTTGCTCGAAGACCTTCCGGACGAAGAGGTATTCACGACTGAGATTGTACCTTGGCAACTCTATTTCGACGGTGCAGCTAGAAAACATGGTGCTGGGGCAGGAATTGTTTTCATCACTCCTTCGGGAGGGTTAATTCCTTACTCATTTTCTATTCTCTCCACATGTACTAATAATGTGGCAGAATATGAAGCATTGATTGTTGGTCTTGAAGTTGCTCTCGAAATGCAAATACATTCTTTGAAAGTATTTGGTGACTCTCAGTTAATTGTTAAACAAATTGATGGAGAGTACGCAGTCAAGAATGAAACTTTGGTTCCTTACCATCAAAAGGCCATACATTTGATGTCACAATTCCAAGAGATCAAATTAACCCATATTCCGAGGTCAGAAAATGACAAAGCTGATGCTCTCGCTAAATTAGCAGCATGACTAACTCTGCCCGATGAAAGAGATATACAAATTACTGTTGGAGAACGTCGATTATTGCCTCCAGCAATTGAAAGAATAGAAGAAGTGAACACCGTAAATGTGGTTTCCTTTGCTGAATATACAATAGAGTATGATTGGCGCCAACCAATCATTGAATATCTCCAGAGAGGAATATTGCCAATGGATCCCAAAGGAAGAGTAGATGTAAAAGGAAGAGCTCTTCGATTCGTCTACTTAAATGACGTCTTATATAAGCGTTCATTTGATGGAATATTGTTGAGATGTCTTTCGAAAGAAGAAGCGTCTCATGCTCTTCAAGAAACTCATACTGGTACATGTGGCGCTCATCAAGCTGGCCCCAAACTTGCGGCACAATTAAAGCGATTGGGTTATTATTGGCCTACTATGGTACAAGATTCAATCAATTTTGCCAAATATTGCAAGTTGTGCCAGTTACACGGAGACTTTATCCATCAACCTCCACAACCACTTCATCCTTCTGTTTTATCATGGCCTTTTGAAACATGGGGATTGGATGTTATAGGTCCATTCACACCTACATCCTCCAAAGCCCATAAATACATCCTAGCTGGAACAGATTATTTCTCTAAGTGGGCCGAAGCTGTACCATTGAAAGAAGTCCGAGCAGATGATGTCTCAAATTTTATAAGGACTCATATAATTTATCGTTATGGAGTCCCATCCAAGATCATTTTTGACAATGCTCTTTATTTCAAATGTAGGACGCTTGTCAAATTGATGGAAAAGTTTAAATTCCAGCATGGATTTTCAGCAAGTTATAATCCATCGTCAAACGGCCAAGCAGAAGAATTCAACAAAGTTTTGTGCAAAATCCTAAAGAAGATGGTGACAAAGAACAAAAGGGATTGGCATGAACGTCTCCCAGAAGCTCTTTGGGCTTATAGAACTACAGTACGGACTTCAACAAGATATACACCCTATAGTTTGGTTTTCGGATCTGAAGCGGTACTTCCTTTAGAGATGCAAATACCTTCTCTTAGGATCGCCAACCAAATAATGGCACCAGATGAGAATGTACAAGTACGACTTGCCGAGCTCGAAGCATTAGATGAGAAAAGGCTCACGGTCCAACAAAGGCTAGAAATTTACCAAGCTCAGGTGGCTGGGGCCTTCAATAAAAAGGTTAAATTTCGTTCCTTTTCAGTTGGTGATTTGGTTTTAACAGTAAAACGACCAATCGTCATAACTAGAAAGATGCAAGGAAAATTTGAATCTAAATGAGAAGGACCATATGTTGTCACCAAAGTCTTTACAAAAGGGGCATACGAACTTTCTGATTCAGAGGGTCGATGCGTGTACCCGTGTGTTAACGGGAAGTTTGTCAGAAAGTTCTACACCTAAAAGGAGAAAGTTACCTTCTATTGTGTAATTCAAAAAAAAAAAAAAGTGTAGAATGAACTACGAATGGCTTGATCCCACATCGGGTACGTAGGCAGTCTACCAAAAATTTTAGACGCAGCCACAAAATCAAAACTCAAAATATTTTCCCAAAAAAAAAAAAAAAAAAAAACAAAAAAAAAAAAAACAAAAAAAGGGAAGAAAGGTAAAACTTCTGCAATATATCATATTCCGAAAGTAAGCACAAAAAAAAAATAAAAAAAAAGTTTATAGCAAAGATGATTTCTTCAAATGAAAGAAAAATAAAAGATTACAAATGTTATCAATCTTTCTTAAAAAAGTCGGTCAATAAAGCATTGATTTTTTGAAGTTCTTCATCTTGAGATTTGATTTCGGCCTTGGCTTTTTCAACCTCATAGAACTTCTCCACTTTCGCTTCAATCTTTGACCGCTTAATTTCTTTACCAACATTTTGAAGTTCTTTCAAAGAATTCTCGAGATGAGAAACATTCTCGTTTGCAGCCTTCTTTTCAGTCTCAAAATCACGACGCATTTGCTGGGCCTTCATTTCCACTGCTATGATATCCGTCTCTCTAACCTTAAGATTCTCCAACATTGACTCAGCCTTTGAAATATCCATAGACAAGGTGTTCATAGCAGCAATATGTTCGTCACTACGATGGATTACATTTTGAATCAAGTGATGGTCCAAGTTTGCATCATTTTCAACCAATGAAGTAGCAATAACAGACTTCTTCACTGCCTTAAGAACATGATTAACATGAGTAAAAAACCAAAGAAATTCAGGGCCATCTAAGAGCAGTTTACTGCGAATGCAGTCTATCAACCCAAGATAATTGATTATTTCAGGCTGACTGTCCAAAATTTTCTGTGATGGCTTCGAAGAGAAGAGCAAATGAAAAACTTTACCCATCATGTCAAGAATATATCTTTTGGATAGGTTCTCGACATCAGCATTAATAATCGTAGAGATGGACATGGCAGGAGTGGATTCGGTTGAGACATCTTCTTCCTGAAGTAAAGAATCAACATGAAACCCAACAGTAGCCTGGTCTTCAGAGTTATCATAGTCAATAAGTTCTTCATCTCTTATATCAGGCATATGAGGCACTTTAACATTTTTACAAACCTCAACTGGTGTGACTCTAGGATTATGAGCGTGGGGGAAGGATACTTCATCAGTATTACTAGATTTGGAAGTTTCTATGCGTTGCCTTTTGAAATTGACCTCTGAAGTACTATTGCTGTCTGACCCAATGTTTGCATAATTATCATCTGCAACCTCATTAACGTGAGATGGACATTTAGCAAAAACATCTTCAAGAGTAGAATAAATTTGGCGAATGTCTTTGATTATGTACTTTGCCTCTTCCTCTTTATAAGGCTGCTTAGTCAACTCCAAATGAATGCTCTTGACAGTCTTTCCCAAGTATGGAGCGATACTTTTTACCCACCAACGACAATACCACCATGTGCATTGGCCCATACGATTAATCCTTGGTATATGAAAACGAATGTTCGTATTTCTTTGCAAGAGTAAGGCCCAGGCTTCAGCAACGTCAGTTATCCTACATTGAGTTCTTCGAAGAAAGTTCGAACGGAGCTTATTTGAGAGTATACCTTGATCAAAACCAAACTGGCGAGCAAACCTATTGGGATAATATGGTTCAATATGCAATTCTTTACCCACTCTCACGGGTAACATACAAGAACGCATGGAAATCAACAATTCAAATCTCTCATCAGACAGATCTTCATTGTCTAAAAAATCTAAATCTGCTTCTGTGGGAAAAGAATATGGGCGATGAATCACATAGTCTTCTTCTCTCAAAATACGTCGAGCTCCATTCAAACTGCGGTCCTCGACGGGAACCCCTGCATATTTACTCAAAAGAGGGAGGTCAACTGAAGAATCCTAACCACTATAAAGATCATGAAAATGCTCAGCTAACCAGCCTATTACATAATGCATAGGTAAAAAAGTTTGAGGGGAACCATGAACTTGAGGGTGCATAGCTGATGTACTTAAAGCACGGTAAATATAACCCAAGACTGAGGGTGCAAGTGAAACTCTGACTCCTTTTGCCATCAAAGAAGCCATATAAAATGTTTCTGGCCTTACTTCATACCCTGGGTAAGGAAAAACAAAATGACTCAGCCATAAAGATAGGAACGCTGCAAGAATACATTCCTGAGAAGCATCTAAAGGAATTGAACGAAGGTCAAAGCCTTGGAACATTTTGTTATCATTTCCCTTACTAACTTTCTTTGGAAGTTTGGAGGTCGAACCCCCTTTTATACCCTCAAAAATTTTTGCTCCTCGATAAAAATACTCGATCCATTGTTCCCAAGAAACTTTTGTACCATGTACATAGTCACAAATTCGGGTATGGATTCGTAAAAGCTCTGCAACAACTGGGCACTATAGGGTACCACTTATCAATCTTTCATTTAAAGGGATGAATTCCTCATAAGGAAGTCCCAAAATTGGTAGACCACCAATAACTTGCAAGTCATACAAAGATATTCCCATCTCACCGCTGCTGTGATGGAAGGTATTGGTTAAAGGTCCCCAAAGTTCTATGAAGGCTCGCCAGACACTAGGAACAATCAAAAAGGGGTATCTTGAGACAGCTACCGCACCATAAATCCCTGCTTTATTCAAAGTACTACGATTGTGTCGTAAAATAGATTCAGTCCATTCTATGAGATAAGGTAGAAATTGGGCTCGCCCTCGACAATTAAAGTTAACATGTGATTTCTTCTCCACCAAGATACGATAAAGGGCTGGAAAGAAATTATCAGTTACCTTATGAGTAAGATCATCATTCTCCTTAGTACTAACCTCCTCAAGTACTTTAGCTGTGAAAGTGGGACCAAAATGCTGAGTGTGTTGGATGGCAGTGTCATGGTTTGCTGAGTAATATCTCAAATCACCAGAATAAACATTTTCAGTCCTGAATAAAGAAACATGACTCTGAGTATTAGTCGAAACCTGGATCTCGCTCAATGGTATAGAACGCTGATATGCTGGCCCGACCTTGAGTTCTTTCCCAGATTCATCAGGCGCTCGTTGAAGGCGAAGATTCCCGTAGGTGGACATGGGAGGGCGACCGCTAAAGAAAAATAAAACCTTACTGCGGTCAAGTGAAAAGAAAAAGAGGTTAGAAAATTGATAAAAATAAAAAAAAATAAAAAAATAATAATAATTCAAAAAAAAAAGGGGCTCAAGCATTATGCGTTTACATAAATGACACGCAAATGCTTGAGGGGGCAACTGTTTAAACTAAAAAAAAAGGAGTGGAAGCCTGATACGTAAACAAAAGTCATGATTATTTGATTATTATTATTTTTTTAAAATAATAATAATAATAATAGTGAGATAATTGATAAAAAATAAAAAATAAATAAATAAAACATAGTACAGGTTTATCTCACCTATATTCCACTATCCTATAACTACCCACTCATCCTATCACTCCACCTCCACAAAAGGTGGGGTAGTCACGTTCCCACTCAAAAGCATAGAAGTGGGATTTCAAGAAAGAGTGGCACCTCTCAGTTTGGGTCTATAAATAAGGACATTCACAAGAAAAGAAAAAAAAAAAAGAAGGGAGGAAAGAAGGAAGATATTGCCTGCACGAAAAAAAAAAAAAAAAGGAAAACGACAGAAGTAAAAAAATATACAGGAGAAAAAGAAGAAGGCAAAAGGAGAAAGAGTTCTGCAAAAGAATACTCAATTCAATCTACAGAGTAAGTGATGCAGGGTTCTTCATACAAGTCCTTTATTGTAATTTTCTTCTTAAATTTCATCTTGATTTTTATTATGATCTAGGCATGACAGGGCCGTCGAGGTCTTATGACCTAGGCCGCCGATAATGATCTAGTTCCAATCAAGGTGAAATTAAACTCATTCTTCTGTATTTTCTCCAAAATGCTCTTCTTTATTTTTCTTGATTCTTACTATGATCTAGGCTTGATAGGGCCATCGAGGTCTCACGACCTAGGCCGCCGATAATGATCTAGTTTTAGTCAAAGGAAAATCAAAGTCATTCGTCAGCGTTTTTACGCCCAAAAAAAAAAAAAATTCCTTTGGTTTCACTACAACCTAGGCTTTATAAGCGGTCGAGGTTAAATGTGAGAAGCAGAACCAAAAGAAAATTAAATTTTCTCTATTTATGTCGTTATGCTGTACAAAAAAAAAATATATGCACTTATTTGAATTTTAATAAATAAAATAAACAACGGGATCGGTAAGATCAAATTCTTAGTTTCCATTGTTTTGATAAAACAAATTCAAATATACATACATATATTATCATTTGGGGTCTTGGAATTATCTTCAATTTTTCTTATTGGGATAATTACGTAAAAAAAAAAAGCTTACTGTTGTATCTGTTTAACAAACATAAGCAAACATAAAAGTGAACGAGACAACTTCTACAAAACGAGAGGTTATGTTATAAAGGGGAGGCCATCAATGGAGTTTATTATCTTGTTTGGATAAAGATTCAGCGAAGAAATCATTAAAATATTGTGACCTGACATAATAGAGTACACTTACGTGTTGGTTGTTCACTAAAGAAGACTTCTAGTTGATGTCAAAACTAAAAAAGCCAAGGAAAAGAGTTTGTCTCATAACGTAACGTCATATATATGTATATATGGAATGAAACAGTATTACTCACCAAACAAAAGAGAAGAGGATGATTCAGTACTCAAAACAAATAGTCCGAACTTGTCGTTTTCCTCTCTCCACAAATTGAGTTGCCTAAAAATACTTCTCAACCTACTGCAAAAGTATGGAAAGTATGAATTAAAAAAAAAAGCAACAGTGGAGATATGGATAAAACACATCCAGAATTCATACATGATGAGAAACAGTTTGTTCACCTTATTGGGACATTACGCAATCTTCTCTGAAGAGACTGAGACTGAGAGGTCCAATCCAATCTAAATACTTGATGACTTTTGAGGGAAAATCAAATAGAATTCCACTGTGAGTTTGATCTTAAAGGGACATCTCCCTAAAAAGCAGAAGGGAATTAAAATAGCTATATGCTACAATAGAATTCTTGATATTGCTTGAAGGATATATTACTCTTTTCTGTCGAGAAAATGCTCAGAGTTAAGTCTGGTTTATATAGACCGGAAGTCATATTTGAACTCTATTCCAAATCTGGATTGCAATCCGAATTGCAATCCGAATAGAGTTTCAAAAACAAATAAAGAATAGAAATTAGCTCCCTAAATTATCTGATAATTGAAGTTTGAATCCAAAATAAACTGATCGAATCTTTGTAAATCTTCGGGCTGTATGATCCCCCAAAAAGGATTCAATGTATAGTTGGGTTCAAATAAATAATTCCATAGCAGATGATCCATTTTGTAGTGAAGCCTCATTTTACTATTAATTAGATTTTGGGCTTACCATTAATCAGAATATGAGCCCATCAAGTGACCAAAAGATATAATTCATATTATCTATTATTGTGACAAATGTAGTAATGTCAGTAATAGATTTTTTTTTCTTTTTTTTGGATTATAAACTGTCCTAAAAAAAAAAAAATAATATCCAAGTGAGGTCTTTTGTCTCAAAATTTTGCAATAGCAAAACCTTTGATCGAACTACGTTGACTTGATTCCTTTAAAAGGATACGTAGGCAACTTAGTCTTAAGAAAAACTAAGTGCAGTCACAAATTTCAAGTTGAATCGAACTTTTCCCAAAATTTCAAAAAAAAGGGTCATTCATCTCTAACTCCAAACACAAATTCTAGAATTCCGACAAAGGTCATTTACCTAGGAATTCGCCAACATCTACAATTCTCCTAATTCCGTGATATGGTCATTTATCGGAATTTCATAAATTCTTAAAAATTGCCATAAATTCCTATACAGGGTCATTCACCGGAATTTTCTAATTGTCAATTCAATTTTTTTAGAACTACAAGTGGCTTGATCCCTCAATGGGGTATGTAGGCAACTCAATTAATTCAGTTGAGTACAGCCGCAATCTAAAATCACCCAAATTTNATATTTTAGCTTTAAAATTAGCCTTTTAGGGAAAGTTCTATATTTAATAGCTCTTTAATGAATAGCTCATTTAAGTGATTAATTGACAAGAGAACAAATATACCCTTGTCACTTATACAACTTGGTTAAGTTCGGATTTGGGCTGCAATTGTTTTTTGTTTTTTAAATGAAGATTTATGTGTTTATTTTACTAACTTAATTTGAAGCGAAAATATTGCAATAGAAGGACACATAACGAAAGAAAGAGGAGGAGGAAAAACCACGGTCATAGTCGTTAACAGGCTAAAAAGATGTAGTTTCTGGAGTAAGTCATGAAAAATTAGTTGGCGGCCACGAAGAAGAACGAAGAGAGTGAAGAAAAAGAAACCACTAGAGGACACGAAGAGGAACAAATCAAAGGAGAAGAAAACAACAATAAGTAGTAATAATAATAATAATAATAATAAGGGGATGGCTACGGTAGGGGCGTCCTTACGTAGGGTCATGCCTTAATTATCGTTGGATGAGAATCTGTGGGGAATAACGGGAATCTGTGGAGAATCTATTTATATACAGATTCCCATCCAACGGTGAATAGACAGGACCCTACGTAGGAGCGCCCCTACTGTAGACGCGCCCAATAACTAATAATAATAATAATAATAATAATAAAAAAGTTGCTAACAACTTTAACCTTTGTTTTTTTTTGGAAATAAACGCCAAGTACATTTTTATCCTCATAGTCAATAAATGTAGGCCCTACATGAAAAAATACTTTCAAATGGGTTAGTTTGTCTACAAACACTCTACTAACTAATGACAAAACAACATAATAAATTTTATTCTTCCCCTATAATGCCGAAGAAAAGACCGGATAAATTAGATTAACCGTTGATTAATCTCCAACGATTATTAATCTAATCTCAACAATATCCTCTCAATTCAATCGACCTTACGACATCGCACTTGTTGGTCCTGATTTTACACTTGCCGTCGCGACAGGCAAGAAATTAACCTCTTATTTTGATAGATAGTCTTTCAAGTATACGTAATAGGTAAAATAGATCATTAAATTATGGTTGAAAAAGAAACTATATATTATAATAAAATGTTCCATTAAACATTGCAATGATATGGTTGAAAAAGAAAGATAAATCTTCCAAGATTCTGTTGAGAAGATAGATATGACTAACCAAACAAAAATTGTCTGAGAATAAATTACGAGATTCCATTGAAAAGATAGATATGACTAACTAAAAAAAAAAATTGTCATTTGAGAATAAATTACGAGATTCTGTTGAGAAGATAGATATGACTAACTAAAAAAAAAATATGAGAAAAGACAAATCTAAGAATTAGGCCTTCCTATCCCAAGTACGGATTTTTTTTTTTTCTTTTTAAGTGGAGCTTAACTAATGAGCACCACTTATTACAAAGATAAAGGAAAATAACTTACACATTCGTTACTATTAAAGTTTGAACTACTGACCCCTCAAATTCATACACACATCCCTCAAATATTGGACTAACTGAGGATAAAAATAGATCGATCAATCCCAAGTAAGGAGCTTTTTTTTCTAGTGGGGATCAAATTAAAGAAAAATACCTGCTACCTAATCTCTATCCCATCCCATTGAAGATCATAGGTTTTCACGCCTATTCTCAGTATGACTCAAATCCAAGACCGAGATTTCAGATACTAGATGCTTTTACCATTGAACCAATCTACTTCGTTAAAAGAGAAGAAACAAAGGATGCAATACGAGGACTTCCCAGAAGATCACTCATCCTAGTACTATTCTCCCTAAACACACTTAACTATGGAATTCTGATAGAATCCGGTGCATTAGTGTTGGTACAATCGCACGGTCCCAAGTAAGAAACTTAAGATGAAGGGAAATAGTAGTCTTTTCGGCGTGTTGAAAGTCAACCTCCAGAAATTGCTGGGTTGGGTGTAATTTTTCGTTTCACTATGGAGCCCACGTTGAACAAACTTTTGGTTTGTCTATTGAGCTGTTTTAAAGATGGACCATATTTCAACGTTATACTAAGCGTAAGCATCAAGATTTACTGCATTTTTCCATTTAAAAAAAAAAAGATTTACGACATTTGACTATTTAAGCCTACTTCAAAGAATATGCACTTGATCAATAATTCTTTAGAAAGTTATTAGTAATTTACTTAATTTTACAGTATCATCATAATTAAGAGGTTCCTTTATAATATTTTCCTAATTATGGAGATTATATGTTTTGTCTAATTTAGGATATCCTCGCAACTAATAGGTTCTGTTTTGTTGCAATTTCATCTTTCTTGCTTCAAATAAATAACTTGAACTAATTATATAGAAATTTTTTGGGTATGATTTTCAGAAAACCTCTTCTACTTATTTTATTTTTAAAAAAGGAAAGACAAGAAAAATTATAAGATCATGCAATCGATCATGACTGTTTGGTGTGTGCGCATTATTTTCCAGGTAAAATTCAACAATATCAATGACATTAATTATTCAACGAAATTGCATTTTCTCCGAAATTTCTCAAATAAAAAAATGTAAAACAAAAATTTTCATGTTGACCGTTTTTGACCGCATGTCCATTTCAGATTATGTTCTTTTTCATTTGGAGTATAACACGCGTTTATCTAATTGAAACTTGTGTCTCCATTCTAAATACATTTTTTGACTTTTGGTCATTACAAGTTCTCTAGCATACATAATATCTTCATCTCATTTGTACAGTCCGTCTATTAATTACATTTTTAAAGCTCTGTCCACCGTTAGTCGGCCTAAAATAACTCCGTATATATCTATAACATCGATCAGTGTCTTCAGCCGTTATTCCAGGATAAAATCAGAGCTCTCCATATGCGTGACTTAACTATACACATTAACTGGTACGCACTCCTGTTGCTTCTTCTTTCTTTTCTGATAAATGTTCGTTGAAACCTCGGTTTCTCATGTATTTATTAGAGTAATATTATGATTGTCTTTGGTTTTCTTTCTGATTATTGACAATATTGTTTCATAATTTATTGTTATGAGATTTTATGACCTAATTAGTTAAGGACAAATAATTAATCAGTGGTGATAAAAGATCCAGCACTTTCTCGTTTCTTTAGTTGTAGAGGTGTGTATATTGGTCGCATTATATGAAGTGTTGTATTGATGGAGGTTTTATCAATAGTATAATTCTAATTAAAGATTTATGAATTTAATGCGTGACAAGAATAAGATAGTAAATCAATAAATTATGCAAGAAATTTAGTATAATTCAACTCCGAAAAGATGCTCACATTTACGGTGGTTTGTCACAACAAGATAGAGATTACAAAAGGATTTAGGGTCTCTGTAGATGAGAGTTCTAGGGAGTGATTGTAGTGTTTTGTAATTATTGCGTTGGCTTTATATAGAATAATGTGACTAAACTCCTTTCATATAGATAAAAGTAGCTTAGGTTTCTCAATTTCTTGAATGGGAAAATGTATAGTACTAATCAAAATTTTTAGTAGTAAAAATACAAGAATAGGAAACTACCCATTTGGTCAAATATCTAACCTTATTCCTGTTTGCCACGCGCTATGGAACTGCTTTCCCGAACTCACATGGTTGCCCGTTTATGCATAATCTTCTAGATGCTTCTCTTTGCATATGCATATTGAGTTTTCTTTAAGATGCGAGTTGAATTGTCTCGTGTTCTTTAGTTGTAGAGGTATATATGTAGGTCACATTATATGAAGTGTGTTGACGGAGGTTTTATCAATAGTATAATTCTAATTGAAGATTGTAAATTTATTACATGATAATGATAAGATAGTAAAGCGATAAATAATGCAAGAAATTTAGTGTGATTCAACTCTAAAAAAATACTTATATCCGCGGTGATTTATTACAAAAAAATAGAGATTACAAGAGGATTTAGAGTCACTATGTGATAGTTGTAAAGAGTGATTGTAGTATTTTGTAATTTCTGTGTTGGCTTTATATAGAATAATGCGAATGAATTCTGTTTATATAGAAAAGGTGGCTTAAGTTTCCCAATTTCGTAAATAAGAAAATGTAGAGTGCTAATTAAACTTTTTAGTAGTCACAATATAAGTGTCAATACAAAAATAGGTAACTACCCATTAGGTGGATTATTTAACCTTTTTCCTGTGCCACGTGCCATGGAACTACTTTCCTGAACTCATATGCATGGTTTGCCCGTTTGTGCATAATCTTTTAGATGCTTCACTTTGCAGATGCATATTGAATTTTCTTTAAGATGCGAGTTAGAACTTTCTATTTATGACCCAAATTGCCGAAATGCATGGTCACTATTGCATAATTGCATTTATATATATAGTTCATGGTCTCAACAAGAATATTTGTTATCTCCATCACAGTAAAATTCATGTGTATGTATGTTTGTATATTCATAGCAGAAAGGAGCCTTTGAGTAAGGTGAATAACTTTAGATCGATCATCACTAGCTAGACGCATCCCTCCCAACTTATTAGAATTAGGAGATAGAAGCAATATTGGTTGCGTGGAGTAATAACTAACATCTAGATATATTATTGGTTCGAAGAAAAGAGAGTTAGAAATGAAGCGAAGCTAAGAATAAAAAATTAAAAGAATTTTGTCACTGACTATTTAAGATGTGCAAGTCGTCTGTAACAGAAAACTCATATATTTTTTTTATATAGTGAATCTTTCAATGTACATAAAAGCTGTCCCCAAGAAAAGAATTGTTAATGTGTTGAACCATGAAGACTAATTAGCCGTTTGATTGAAATTAGTTCACACGGTCAAGTCGAAGTAGATCATTGAATTTTCACCTTCAATACCTAAATAGGAGATGGCAAATTAAAAAAGACACGTGCCAAGCAAGGCAATGAGAACAATAGGAGGGAATATAAAGGGATAATGACAAATAAATACCCTTACTTTTGACTTTTCTGCAAAAAAAACCCTCATTTTTCAATTTTGCAAAATAATACCCTGACATTTCAAATTTATGCAAATTTATACCTTATGATTGATAATTTGTTATTTTAATAGTAAGAAGACAATTCTACCCTTACTAACCTAATAAAAAATTATTAAATGCAAATATAATTCCTAAAAATAATTTATTGTTACTTTATTTAAGTTTTAATTTTTAAAATTTTGGAAAAAAAAAATATAAAACAATTATAGGGTATAAATTTGCATAAATTTAAAATGTCAGGGTATTATTTTGCAAAATTAAAAAGTGAGGGTTTTTTTTTGCAAAAAAGTCAAAAGTAAGGGTATTTATTTGTCATTAACCCGAATATAAAATTATCACTGATAGGACCGATTCTAGTTTATCAAGTAGTCATGAATATTGGTTTGGCTTTGGATACAACATTGATTGCTTTAAAAATTATGGAAGTCAACACTTGATGTCTTTAAAGAACCTGTCCCTGTTATTCCTGAGAATAAAATCTGCAAAAATATACCTAATAATTATTTTTGGCAAGTTCAACACTTTTAACGTATCCAAATACAAACCTATATACGTACAATTTCTGATTTTTATAACAAATATTTAAAATTTTAAATCATGAAGTAATTAGAACCATTTGAGAATTGAGATTGGAGTTTCCGCCTTTCCCGTCAGAGTTTGTCGTTTACTACATCAAACATTAGGTCAATAAGCATAAAAACATACATGCATGTATCATGTGAACTCCAATCTCTATTTCATCATGATAAATATATTATACAGTAATTTTGTGTAATTTTTTATTAAGAGGCAACCAGCAACACTAACGAATAAACAATTGCATTTTTGCATTTTTATTTGGCATGGCTGTTATACATTGCATGGGATTTGTCACATCACTCTATACCAGACAAATTATATGGTGTTAGAAGTTAATTATGCTTTTACAATTTTTTTTTAATAAAGATTATACGTACCGGTTGTCTACCCTTCATTATTTCTTATTTTGAATTTTTCAGTCTTTTATATACTACGAGCATTTCTTACTATTTAGCCTTTTTATTTTTTTTCCAATTCTTGCATTTATCTAAGTAAGTTTAATAATATTTATGATTATGGGTTGAAAAAGAATGATTTACTTTACTCATCATAAGATGGACATGGTACATAATTAAATGTTGATATTATTAAAACTAAGACGAAAATAGTAAATGGTGAATAGGGCTGATTACTCCGTTATTCCTTGGTGTCCGTTGACGATCAATAGCGACATCAACGGTACATGATTATTCGAGATTGAATCCAACGGCAGTGGGCCATAGGGTTCTAATGGTGGAGACCCAGTTCTAGGAAAAAGAATCCCATGTGAGTTGAGCGTAGAGGCATTGACGCAGCTTCCGGTGTCCGGTTAAAGAGGAACCCAGATGGGTCCCACAAAGCTCAATCTCATCACTCTAATGGACTTTTGCATTAAAAGCTGTTAAAGGTCAACTCTACCTCACTGTCTCCAACTATTATCGACCCTTTCTGTCTGTCTGTCTGTCTCTCTCTCTCTCAATCCAATTTTGCCGAGTCAGCAATCCAACGGCTAATCAAAAGCTTTTGACCTTATCCCCACCCATTCTAATCATAGAGGGTCCCATCATAAAGAGAGGCGGTCAATGTTCTGATAAAATTTTCCACGTGTTTAGCTCCCATTGGTTAGTTAGTTTGACGGCAGAGAAGAGAAAAGGGTCGGGTTCTTCTCCCGATGCCTTGCCTAGGGTGGGCATAAGTTTGACTCGAATCCCCTTTTTTTTTTTTTTTCTTTTTGCTTCTCTCTCTTTGCTCTCCTCGTCATCATTTACCTTTTTTTTTTTAAATAATAATTTATTTTCCCCTTTTTAGTAAGAATAGATCCATTTTGGTTTTATTTAAGTTAGAAGACGGTTCTTGTTTTGGTTTAATTTTCTTATGGTGTAGAAAAAATGGCCGTGGAACTGATGATGGGTTATGGAATCGACAGCAGTTTTAGCTCAGACAACATGGAAGAAAATTCGGTGAAGGAAGCCGCCTCTGCTGGGATTCAGAGCGTTGAGAAGTTCTTGAGATTAATTTCCCATCACAGTCATGATCATGATCATCAAGAAGTAGCAGATTTGGCCGTAAACAAGTTCAAAAAGGTGATTTCTTTGCTTGACAGAGGCAGAACGGGGCACGCTCGGTTCAGAAGGGCTCCTATGGCGCCTTTGTCTTCTTCTTCTTCTCCTCCTCCTCCGGTGATGCAAGATACGCCGGGCCAAGACCCACCTGGGCCTTCTGCTCCGGAACCCAATCTTCATCCCAAACCAGAACAAGGCTCTGCTTTTAAGGTCTATTGTCCGACCCCGCTTCTGCGTTTGCCTCCTCTGCCTCAGAATCAAAACCAGGTGGTCCAATGTCGTCAAAGCCATGGTGGCGCTTTGGTTCCCAGAAATGGGTCTCTTGAGAAAAAGGATGCGACTACGACGACCATAAATTTCTCGGCGTCACCGTCGATCTCTGCGGCGAATTCGTTCATGTCGTCGTTAACAGGGGACACTGATAATAGTGTTCCGCCTTCGTTATCGTCTGGGTTCCAGCTCACGAATCTGTCCCAGTCTTCTTCTGGGAAGCCGCCTCTGTCTTCGTCGTCGTTCAAGAGGAAGTGCAGCTCGGTCGATGACGCCGCCTTGAGGTGTGGCTCCTCTTCCGGACGCTGCCACTGTTCCAAGAAAAGGTATTTGTCGTTTTCCTCTCTGGGTTCTGATTCAGATGTCGTTTCGATTTGGTTTCTGAATCTTCTCTAATAACAGGAAATCGAAGGTGAAGAGAGTGGTTAGAGTCCCGGCGATCAGTATGAAAATGGCGGATATTCCACCCGATGAGTTCTCATGGAGAAAGTATGGCCAGAAACCCATCAAAGGCTCACCTCATCCACGGTTAGTACCACAGCCACTTGCTCTGTTTCGACTCGGTACTTGACTCACTCGTTGACTCGGTCATTTTTCAACCGAAAGAAAGGAGACATCTTAATCTTAACTCGTTGACCCTTGCCCTCCTGAACTACCGTTATTATATTACTCGTAATGATTTTCCATGGGCTTTTTGGTCAATTCATTTTCCATAAATAGTGATTTCGAGTCGTCGTCAATTGCTTTGCCGAGTCAAGTAACTCAGTAGCTAGCTAATATTATATGATATGATATGATAAATAGACGGTGTTGTGACGCTGTGTGGTTTGGTCTATGTCAAAATTCAGGGGATATTACAAATGCAGCAGCCTGAGAGGCTGCCCAGCGCGCAAACACGTGGAGCGCGCTCTAGACGATCCCGCGATGTTGATTGTGACCTACGAAGGCGATCACAACCACTCTCACTCGGTCACAGAAGCAACGGCTGCCCTTGTCCTTGAATCATCTTAGTCAACTCATCCAACGGTTCACCAATTCTTGATTATTAAAAAAAAAATTAGAAGCAAGCAAAATCAGTGAAATGTGCTACGGATAGTCAACTATATGGGCCTGGCACCGTCTCCAAAGAAGATTAGTGGACACGCTAGTTGCCTATACAGAAAAGCAGTAGGATTCCCACCGTTTTTTTTTTTTTTTTCTTGAATATTTTTCCGCCGGGTTTAGACCTTTTATTGTTAGAAAATGCAAAGGGTATAGATATGATTAGATTTGGTTAGAGCTTGGAGGTCAATCATGTTAAGCAATGGGGTTTTTCTTTTTATACGAACTTTTCGGATTTATATCGTTACAATCAATAGAATTTTGTTGCATGCTCTATTTTTATTTTTATAGAATTTTGCTATATGCCCTATTTATTTTTCCTTTTAATATACGTCATGTGTCTAAAACTAAAAGACAAGGATGCGTTCCAATTTAAATTTTGAAATTTTCTTCTTTTTCAAAATGAAATTACATTTGATGGCCACCGAGTCTTTTTCCCCCTCAGATTGCACTATATATATATATATATATATTACCAAAGCTAACATCACTATTATTCTCCAACACATGCAGTAAAAATTACTATTATTATGCTGAGACGAATATTATTCCATTTCCAATGCTTGCTTCTCTTTTTTTTCCCCTCTTTTAACTATTAATATATATATTTTTTGTCTTTTTCAACGGGTTTTAGCTTAACATTTTCTGTTAAAATGCTTTACAATTTAGTTTCTTTTTTTCCGCATATAATGAATAATTATAGTGGCCGTAGTTCAAATATAAAAAAATTAGTCTTTTTGACCGCTGACATTTGCCTATTGGTATGAATTATTCAAGTGCCCTCTAGATGGTAAATTTATTCTTCCTTTGTCCCCTTATTTTTGACTTAATATTCAAGTACCCTTATATTAAGTACCCTTATAATAGTAAAGTTGTTCTTCTTTTACTCCCCTTATTTTTGATTTAGTATTTAAATGCCCCCTAAAATAGTAAAATTGTTATTCTTTTACTCCATCGACTCTAACACCATTAGAAAATTGTTAATAGACAATAGTCAAATAATTATTTTATTTTTTAAATAGCTAGTAAATAATCTTTTTCTATCTTTTATATTAGACATTTCTAAAGAGCTAGTTTTTATGATTGAATAAATAAAATAAATGAAAATAGGTAAAAAAAAAAATAGTTTTTTTAATGGTTATATATGTATACGTAAAACAAAAAAAAGACAAAACATAGTAATTTTTATATTAATTCATTAGTGTCAAAATATTTTTAAAAGTTAAGTAAAACAAAACTGTATATTTTCATATTCGAAATACTTTCTTGAAAATAAAATGACTATTTACCCTATTATTTTTCATATTTTCATAAATTTGCCCTCTTATTTTTCGTGAAAAATAGTAATTTCATTTTAGTAGTTCATTTGATAAAAATATGAAAATAAGAGAGAATTTGCCCTCTTATTTCATTTCATGAATTTCATGAATGACAAAAATGAAATGAATATTTTTCATAAAAAATAAGAGGGCAAATAATCATTTCATTTTGTAGAAAGTCTTTCAGATATGAAAATATGTATTTTTTTTTACATAAATTTTAAAAATATTTTGACACTAATAAATTAACGCAAAAATTGCTCTATTTAGTCTATTTTTTATTTTACATATACATACATAGCCATTAAAAAAAGTATTTTTCTTTTACCTCTTTTTGTTTATTTTATTTATTTAATCATAAAAGCTAGTTCTTTTGAAATGTCTAAAAAAATAGTAAAAAATATTTATTAGCTATTTAAAATATAAAATGATTATTTGGCTATTGTCCATTAATAATTTTCTAATATTGTTAGAATTGAGAGGGTAAAAAAATAACAACTTTGTCATTATAGGGACACTTGAATATTAAGTCAAAAGAAGAATAAATTTGTCATTTAGAGGCACTTAAATACACAATAAAAAGTGAGATGACAAATTTATCTTGATGGCAAATCTCAATAGACAAAATGACTAATTTTCTTAAAATATACAAGAACATTAGAGTACTAGTGGAATAAGTTTCTTAAAAATGGAGGTTTCGTGTATGGGATGGTTAGACAATTTGAGAGCTAATACTTAAGCAGTGATGAGTTGTGTGAGTAGCAATTAAATATATAGATAGACAAAGACTTATAGGATTAAATTATAAGCTTGTTGAGCGTTGAGGTTCATTGATTCGCGGTTGTGTGGGAGAAGTTAAAGATGTTTGTTTGGAGGAATTTGGGGGGTCCAATATGCATGACCCACCATTAATTAGGGAATATATTGCAAAGTCAAAGTGGCTGTTACATGGATTGTATTTCATGTCTCACACTCTTTTTCATTTTCAATATCTTAAAACTAGGCATATATACGCCACTTTTGGATAATGCTTTCTTCGTCACCACAACACCGCTTTTTGACTTTTTTAAATTTATAAATGCTCTACATTGTTGTGTCATGCAAGTGCTTTATGCAAATGTTTTCTTTATCTTCACTGCATATGTATCCCTAGAAAGAGAAAATAATATGAAAAGGAAAAAAATTGAGGGGACGTGGGGATTATCGGGTGAGCCAAACCTAGGTGCTGTTGGGGAAAAGTCACATTCTCACCTCTTATTTAATTTCCGAATAAGTACACAGTAATGTCAGAAATAAATGTAAGAGTCAACCAGACATAAAATTTACGTAGTTACATCCATAGATTTACTACAGATCTTTTATTATAGAGAAAATCTTTACAAGTGTTTACAAACACTCACTCACAATCTTGATCTCAAATACACCTAAGCAATCTCCCATAAGTATTTTTTCACTCATACTTTTCTGATCTCTTTGAACAATCATTCTTCTTACGCAACAAAATGAGAGAACTATCACGTCTCTAATCTTTGAAAAGTTAAATCACACAAAGAAAACATAATAGAAATTTCCTAGATGAGAGAAATACTTGACATACTACTATATATTTTGGGATGAAGAGAATGGAGAAATGAGGTTTCTATTTATATGCTTAGGCTCACCAACCTCTCCACTAAATCCTCACATTATTACCATGTATAATATGCTGCTTGTACGCGGTAAATATGCATTTTGTATCAACTATACATTATACATCTTTTTGACATAAATATGAAAATATCCTCCATCTTTTTATACGGATTATACGTGGTTTGTATGCAGTTTGCACATCGTCTCTATGTGTTCATATGTATGCATTCATATACGTTCATACATATACATTCACACATATATGTTGGCACAACATGTGCTACTACAGATGCAGAACCAATGAGCATTAAGTAAATGATGTAACCCTAAATTATCCCTTTCTTTTCCTTTTTTTTTTCCTTTCTATATACATACTTTTTAACTCTGGAGGGAAGATTACATATTGATACTATAAGATGATTCCTACACCCTCAATAAGACCCTCATGATGAACAAAAAACGAAAAAAGAAAAAAAAAACTCAACCATAAATGTTATCAAAACTAACTTTTATTTACCATTTCACACATCCATTGGCTACCACATTTCATAACAAATCTTAAAGTATATTTTTCTCCAATAAACTTCAAACTAATTTTGTCACCATCACTAATCCCAATCATGATCTCTACCACACCTTTGTTTGACTGTCAATCCCGACTGTTTCGATCATTTTTGGCCAGTCGAAAGTTATCGACAATTTTTGACCACAGTCAAACATAGTCAACCACTTTCCTGGTCGTACCTCTTTCACTTCGTCTTTTTCAACATGATCGAAAATTTTCGACCTAAGTTGGGAGTAATTTTGAAATTCTAAAATTTTCATTAAATGAAAACCTTAGTTTTGTAAATAATTTATAGTTTGTTCCTTTTTTCATTACATGATTTAAAAGAAAGTCAAAATTGATAATGATCCTTAAGTATGATGTAATATCAAACTGGCCACGGATGTAGTCCCCTCGATAGAATCGGTCCTGTTCATATTTTGGCCAACACATGTTACGTTTTAACTAACACCATATTGGTTAAACGTGACTTGTGTTATCCAAAACATGAACGGGACCGATCCCCTTGAGGGGACTACATCCATACCCCATCAAACTATCATTTATATATATATATATATATTTCTTCTTTAAACTCAGGAGGGGAGATAACATTCATATAGTAAGACAATGCCTATGATCTCTTATCAAACTAGGGGTAGCAATTCGAGTTATAATACGACTATTCGACACCTTTTCTTTTTAGTTTTTATTTTTATTTTTTAAAGTGTGAATTGAAGAAAATGGTGGAGTTGAAATTGGGTTGCCTTACTTGACACGAATATTTATTTTAAAAAAAGAGGCCTTTTTTTTAGTGGTGAGGGAGGGGGAGAGTTATTGTTAAAGAAAATAGAGTCAAAATTGGGCAGACTCACTTCACGCGAATATTTATTTAAAAAAAAGAGGCTTTTTTTTTTTGTGTGTGGGAAAGGGAGTTATAGTTAAAGAAAACAGCACGACAATCCAAAACGAGGACCATATGACTTTTTGCATGTTAGTATTGAAGAAAATTTGTGCTAGAAATTTGGTCGACACGAATTTATTAAAAATTAAAAACAAAAAAGGTTCATGTCGATCCGCCAAACCTAAAATTGACCCGCCAATAAATAGATAAATAATTAGACTATAAAAATACTATAATTTAATTTTTACTATTATTACTATAGATTTATTTAAATTGTACAATTTATGTGTTTAATATTATAGATTACTAGTAAAATTTACAAATTACTCAATTTATTTGTCTTGAAATAAGATATAATAGCCTAAAAATTGAAAATAAAAGTAAAAATAATACAGACACAAACGGTTTGGTGGGTTAAATGCTCGAAACTGGGTTGACTCGCTTGACGCAAATATTTATGTTTTTTTTCTAAAACAAAAAGAGGCATGGTTCGGTTCAATCCACTTGTTCCTTTTGACCTGCCAATATTGAGGTGCATAAATAATTAAACTATAAAAGTTTCTTAATTTAATTTGTTTACAAGTATTATTGTAGAATTATTTAAATTATACAATATATGTGTTTTAAGATTATTTATGTTTTTTAAGATTATTTAGTTATTAGTAAAATTTATAAATTATTCTTAATTTATTTGTTTTAAAATAAGACAACAATGGTCTAAAAAAAGAAAATACTAGTTTAAAAAATGAGGGTTACAAGCGAGTTGGCAGGTGAAAAGTGGTTTGGCAAGACACAATCAAGTTGTGGGTTTAGTGTTGTTCATCTAAACAAGTTGACGCTGGAAATTCTGAAAATAAATTTCCAAAAAATGATTTTACCGAAAACGATTTTCGCAGTTTTGTAAACAAATCAAGAACGTAGCGGAATAAGTATTTTAAAATTTTCTTGAAATTTTACAAAACAAAATAAACAGGATCGTTGATATAACATAAATCAATTCATGGATCTTGGTTTAGATAAAACCTGGAAGCGCTTCACAACTATAGAGTCTTCCCATCTATTCTCTAGAACCTGTTGACTGATCCGGTGTGTGAGCACCTTCTTGATTCCTAACGAGAGATGAGCGGACGATCCGGAAGACACTCTTCCTTCTCTTTGATTGCACGTTTACAGCCATGGGTATCTCTCACTCAGCAGTCATGAACGAGCTCGGGATTTCTCCCGCGGTAGCTCATCACTCTCACTCTCTCTTTTTCTCTCTGTTTCATGCCAAGCACACTTACTGTGCTATGGGTGGCATGTGGTCTACTACTGAGGCTTAAGAGAACTTTTCTCTTAAGTATTAGAGAGATGTAAACCCTAATGGGCTTATTGGGCTCAACTGACCATTCAATTAGTATTGGGCTATGTGTGAGCTAGACAGGGGAACTTATGGATCCAAATAGTCTAAGCTCCAATGGGCCAACAACCCATAGTCATAATTAACTCATAATTAACTCTTAATTATGACTGGGCCTTGTCTATTAATATTGGGACACTCTACTATAGGCCCAATATTGCACTCTTAGACTAAATGTCATATTTTTTCTGTGAAGCTAATTAACACTTTAATTAACTTGATCCATTTAGCATATACTATACCCGCAGATATACCCCCGATGCAATATCGTACTAGTGAGGTGAAATTACCGTATTACCCCTCTAGTACATATTTACCTTTGAGTTACCATTTTTCATCTAATGGATAATAATTGACTATGATGTTTATAACTGCCCATACAAACACAGTCAAATTCACAAAGTGAATACCTAGCGCCTAGTTTTTTATTATCCAAGTCCTTGAAAAAACTCAAAGTTACATTATATGCATAGTGTCCAAATCATGAAGGGCGTTCTCGTCAATTCACAAATCTTATCTTCCAAGATATCGAAGTTCGAACCATATAATCGGAACTAGTCCTTTAGTAAGTCAAAAAGATAAAACTCATGAAAGCAAGTCCAACAATCACTAGGACTAAGGTAATCTTGCAATAGTGCTAGATTAGTGAAAGATAGAATATTGAGTTATGGCACTTAACCTCAAATTCTATTTTCACTTAGTCCAGTTCAATGCACTTATAACTTTCTTATAGCGCACTAGTGTTTCTATCCGAAGTCAAATACTTCGATGGTTGGAGACTTCATCAATCCCGTTGAAATAGACAACACTACATTTTATAGCAAAATAAAGTATTCCATTTTTATTTACAGANTAAACATTGTTTAAAATGCCAAACAAAGAAACTGCTTTCTAGGGCATATTCCCAACAATCTCCCACTTGCCCTTTAAAGCAGATGTAATATATTACGCAGTCCCATTCCTTCTAGGTGATTTTCAAATACTTTGATTGCTAAAGATTTGATAAACAGATCAGCAAGGTTCTTCTGCAAAGGCTATCTTACTCACTATATCGTCTCTCTATTAGGGTTAACACATAATAAAAGGTTGATCCTTTGGAGTATATTTTCAGATCGAGCATCCGAATTAATATATCTTACATAAGTCAGATCTTTCTCCAGAATAGACAAGCATATAGTTCCTCTTTCTCTGAAGATACTTAAGGATACACTTGACTATAACTCTATGTTCAGGTACTAGATTAGATTAGTAACAACTTACTATTCCAACAGCATAATAAATATCATGCTATTATGCTAACCAAATTCTTATTGATAATTGTCATCCTATATCATTCCCAATGATTAGTATATCATCAATATATATGAACCGGAAAAATCGCTTTGCTGCCCTGAATCTTTTATAGATAGAAAGATTCGTCTATGTATCGATCAAATCGATAAATTCTAGACAATAGCTTAAATCTATAAATTAGATCTCTAAAGTTTCACAAACTTGCTTTCTTAGCCTTTTTCAATGAATCTATCTGGTTGTACCTTTTAGATACAACCGTCAAGTTTGCCATTCAGGAAAACTATCTTGACGTCCATCTACTATATCTCATAATCAAGAGATACAAATACGGAAAAGAGTATATCAATAGACTTGATCATAACAACAGAATAGACATTCTTTTTGTATATAATCCTTTTGTAATTAACTTGCCTTGAAAGTTTTTACTTTCCATCTATTCTTCTTTTTCTCTTATAGACTAATTTTACACCTAAAAGGTTTTAACCCTTCAGGTGGATCTATAAGATCCCAGATTTTATTAGAGTACATAGACTCTAATATGGATTCTATTGTCTTTTGCCAAAAATCTATATCAACATCATCTATTTCCTCTTAGTAGATAAAGTAATCAGATTCTAGGTTATAGGACTCTGCTATTTCCAAATATCTACTAGATTGTCTCACAGTCCTCCCACTACAATGAGGATCCGATATATGTTGATCTTTTAGTGATTTATCCTTCCTTAGTGCTTACTCTATTCTATTTTTCATAGATAGGCTGATTACATCATCAGTTAGCTCCTCAAGAAATAACTTACTTTGGGGTCATAATAATGAACAATTGAATAACAACTTAATCATAGCCAAAAGTTTTCATTGTCTGTGAGATATTCCTAAGAATTCTCTATAGAGGTATTCAATGCTTCGATCCAATTGATGCGTCTTTATGCTTTTCCTAATTACTTTTTGGTTTCCGCTTTCAATTCTTTGAACTTTTTGAAAGAATTCAATTAGCAGTAACATTAGGCAAACATAATAAAATTTTGAATAATCATTTATAATGATATATTCAAAACCTCATTGGGCTAGATTGCTCAAGGACCCGCAGACAACAATACGTACTTTTTTTAAAACATTCTTGTACTCTTAGGTCTTTTCTAATAAAAGACCTTTTAGTCATTTTACCTTCCAGATAGGATTCACAGATTGGTGATAATTTGACTTCTAACAAGTTTAGATGCCTATCCTTAACCTATTTTTGGATCATATTTAGGTTAATATAACCGAAGTACAAATATATTTTATTCTTAGTACTTACTCACTTTCTTATGATTAGATTTATCATGTTCAATCTCATCATTATTATTGTCACATAAACGAGAATAATTTAGGTCAATAAAAATGTCATTTAATGCAATTAAGAATATTATTCTTTCACATGGAAACTTTGTTATTAAAACAAACAGAATAATATCGTTTCATCAAATATGAAACAGAAACTAAATTTCTCTTAAATGCTTGACAATTTTTAATTTCCTAAATCATAAATTCATCAAACATGAATTTAAATATTTCTTATTTTATGTGCAGACACTTTAGCTATTGTAGTCCTTACTCTTAGTGAACTTGCCTTCACTAAACCCTTTGGTTTCCTAGAACCTTTTGCAATAGACATACAAATATGGTTAACGATTCTTGAATCCTATCCAAGATTTATTAAGTCATCCACTAAAATAAGTTAATGAATAATAAATTGTTATTACCTTCCAATCAAGTATTGTATAGGTATCCTTAATAATTTTCTTTCAATATCCTTTAGTGCGATATAAGAAACATTTTCCTTTTAGCCAAGGATTAGAAAATTTATCTTTAGCTACTTTAGCTTAGTGAAGATATTCATTAGGTATCTCACTGAGATTTAGCATAATATTGTAGTGGTCTGAATTCCTTGAATTTTATGTAGTAACATATTGGACATCTCATGTCAATATATATCAATGAATTATCTAGGAATTCTCCCACTATTTATATGCTATATTTTTCTTCACTAGTCTCACTAGTGAATGTGGACGAACATATAAGAGTAAAAACTCAATAATATATCAATCATAAGCACTAAATCCAGGTTACATTAATCCAGACAACATAGTCTAACCATACAAGTTATGTGTGTGTGAGTATAGTTAGTGAAGGACTTAAGGACATATCTATTTGAACAAAAATAAATAATCCATATAATAGCAAACATCATGTAACAAATATTTCGAATAATTAATATAATGTAAAGTAAAATTTACAATATGTAAGTGAAGTATCCGTAGGACTATCGCTAATATTCATGGTAATTCAACTTACCATTAATTACAAGCCTCCTACGGGAAGTCATGCAATTAAAAAGTCAAATTGAAACAATATCATTTAGAAAATAAGACAAATATCTCATATCCCATATTTCTAACTACTATTTAACTTAGTCCTCTACTCTACTAACAAGAACTCCTACGGGAGGATATCAGTATTTTGAGTTGAGTGTATAACCATTATTTCAGTAATTAAGCTTTCTATATAAGACCGTCTCCTACGGGTGATCGGCCTCATATAGTCCACCTTATACCTTATCCTAAGAAATTCATTTCCAGTACTACCCGGACGAAAACCCTCCTACGGGAGCTCAGCAAGATTCTGAGGCGAGGCTCATCCTAGTACATAATGAACCAACAATGGAGACCATAGGTATCTCATACCTTCTCCCACTCAATATTTTATAATTAGGGATTTAATGATTTTACCCAGTTATCTAACTTTCTTAGTAACCTAAAATCAATTATGTAAAGCATGTTCATATTTTGCAGGTGAGTAGCTCTACTATCCCATATGACATGTTACTAAGATCATGTAATTAAATACTCTATATAGAATATGCATGCAACATTATTCATATAATAATCAAGTATTAGCAGAATTTAATAAAATAGAAAAGTTAATGATTATCAATCATTCTAGCATTTTTTATTACTTAATAATTAAAAAATTTTTTCACAAAAGATATTATTAAATAATAACTGTGAGAGATAATATTCAAATTTAAATAATTAAGATTTTCACAAAATCTAATTTATTTAATTAAAAGATTTAATCTAAATTAAATCTCCTTGAATATTTCAAAATTCGAATTCAACTTTTGGATTTAAATTTTGAATTATAAATTTAATTATCTCATAATTAAAATATCTCCCACTAATTGAATTTTTAAAATTTGAAATTATCTCATAATCTTTAAATCATTATTTTAATCTCATTAAAATAAAATATAAATTTTCTATTTAAATTTAAATTTGGATAATGAAGATATTTACTAATTAAAATCTTCACAAGATTTAAATTAGATATATAGATAATTTAATCAAATTAAATCTCTTCAAATATCTGTTAATTTGAATTTAACATTTAAAGTTTAAATCTCAAATTAATTATCACATAATTAATATTAATTATCTAAAAGATTTAATCACATTAATCTGTTAGATTATTTCCAGATTTAAATTCAGCATTTGAATTTCAAATCTTTAAATTAATTATTAGATAACTGATATAGATAATCTATTGAAAATTTAATCTTATTAAATTTTCTAGATTATTTCTTGATTTAAATTCAATATTTGAATTTCAAATCATAATTTAGTTATCAAATAATTAATATAGTAATATTATCCAATCACATAAATTTAAATTTAGATTTATCTTATAATATCTAATCATCATTTTTAATCATACTAAAAATAAATAGAAAGTTCAAAATTTAGCCAAATCTGAAATTATATCATAATTTTCAATTATCCATTTAAATCTCATTAAAGTAATCTTCTAACTTTAAATTTAAATTCAAAAAGATTTGGATAAATAAGATATTCTTTCTTATTTTAATTCGAAATATTCACAAGTTTCAAATTTAAATAGTAGAAGATTTAATTATTTAAATTTCCTAGAATATCTCTAAATCTAAATTCAAATCAAATTTAAATTCAAATTCAAATTAACAACTAACTATCACATAAATAGTTTAATAATTATCTATCCAAATATTTGAATTTAAAAGTTTAAATATTATCACATAATATCTAATTAATAAACTCTTATTTATTTAAATTAATTATCTCATATTTAATTTAAATAATCATTGTCTCATAATGACAACTGACAGGATTTGATTTCCTTAAATTGTGGTATCTTATCCGTATTTAAATTTGAAATCAAATTTATTTAAATATGTGATCCTGATCACATTTAAATAATCGTTTAAATTTTCTTAAATCAAGTGATCTTATCCTTAATTTGAATTTATTTAAATTGAGAATCTTATCCTTAATTTAAATTTATTTAAATAGAGAATCTTATCCTTAATTTAAATTCAAAATTTTAAATTTCAAAATTAGAGAATATAGGATTTTCTGATAGAATCTTAACCTATCAGATTAGTTACCAAATTTGAATTTCAAAAATCTGATCAGATAACTAATTCGAAGTTCCTAAATTATCTCTAATTCAAAATTCAAATAAGGAAATTTTAAAAAAAAGAAACTATCTATAGTGGATAATCTGACGTCCACGGCATCGGGATGCAGCCGCATAGTTCGGAACAAGTTGAAGGTCCGAACGGGAAACCGTAACAAGGACGATCCTTGGGATGTCATGCGGCCACGCTCGGGACAATCCCGAGCACCGACAGGCTCGCATAACGCTACACGGTCTCGCTCGGGACAAGTGCCAAGCGACAACAGGCTCGCGTAGAGTTCGACGACAAGCGTACGCAATGGCATGTATGCGGCTATGGAGGCAGGGCAAAGTGGCGTGGCTATGGGGACGGGACATCGTTGCATGTGGACATGTTGTCATACCCACGTACGGCATGATGAATGAATCCTCGGAGATGTTACGCGTTCACGTACGGAACTAATTCCGCACGGGTCATGCACGGCATTGGCATAGCCACAGGCACGGGACGAAATGACTACAGGAGCGGAACGAAGCCCGTGCGGCCACGGGAGCGGGTCGACGCTCGTGCGGATAGCGCACGGGGTGCTACCCCTGTGGCCAAAGCACGTCTTATGTGCTTATATTAGTCATATGCACATGACTAATTCATGTGACTTACGACCAAAATATATGTAGCCAAAAGCACATCTTATGTGCGTTGATCAAATAATCAAACAAACCTTGCATGGTTCAACTCGCGTGTGGCCAACAAGCTAGCCGACAAGTACATCTTACGCACCAAGGTAGTGCACGAGTGCACTAGCTTTACTAGTTGTATGCGCATGACCATAATGGTCTGGCACATATAATCGGATGGGCCTTTGCCTAAGGCAAGGCCCAACTCACTTACACAGATTAGCACTAATCCGTGAGCACATCATCATGTGCTAGTGAGTTAAGGCATAGCTAGGGTATCTAATACCTTAGCCGCCAAGCCCCTTTTTTTTTTTTTGAAAAATCCAAAATTTTAAAATCTTTAATTGGAGAAACAGTTTTTCCTAAAAACTAAAACACAATTAAAGATCAAATCATTTTCTATGAACACTTTTATCAAGAACATAAAATAACATTCATAGAAAAATCAAGAACATGCTAGAACAAAAAATCAAAAGCACATCACATGATCCTAAACTCATAGTAACATCTAATTGATTATCGTTTAAACTCATTAAATCAATCAATCATCATATATAATAAAGCATACTCAAAAACATGAACAAGACCAAACATAACCACAGAGATTACCATGGAAATCAAAGATCATCAAACGAAAGAGAATTAACATGAACAAGATATGCTAGATCATCGAAAACCTTTACTCTGGTACCAATTGCTAGAAATTCCGAAAACAAATTTCCGAAAAACGATTTTACCGAAAACAATTTCCGCAGTTTTGTAAACAAATCAAGAACGCAGCAGAATATGTATTTTAAAATTTTCTTGAAATTTTACAAAACAAAATAAACAGGATCGTTGATCTAACATAAATCAATTCATAGATATTGATTTAGATAGAACCTGGAAGCGCTTCACAACCATAGAGCCTTCCCATCTATTCTCTAGAGCCCGTTGAATGATTCGGTGTGTGGGCACCTTCTTAATTCCCAATGAGAGATGAGCGGACGATCCAGAAGACGCTCTTCCTTCTCTTTGATTGCACGTTTACAGTCATGGGTATCTCTCCCTCAGCAGCCATGAATGAGCTCGGGATTTCTCCCGTGGTAGCTCGTCACTCTCACTCTCTCTTTTTCTCTCTGTTTCATGCCAAGCACACTTACTGTGCTATGGGTGGTGTGTGATTCTACTACCGAGGCTTAAGAGAATTTTTCTCTTAAGTATTAGAGAGATGTAAACCCTAATAGGCTTATTAGGCTCAACTGACCATTCAATTAGTATTGGGCTATGTGTGAGCTAGACAGGGAACCTTATAGATCTAAATAGTCTAAACTCCAATGGGCCAACTACCCATAGTCATAATTAACTCTTAATTATGACTGGGCCTTGTCCATTAATATTGGGGCACTCCACTATAGGCCCAATATTGCACTCTTAGACTAAATGTCATATATTTTCTGTGAAACTAATTAACACTTTAATTAACTTGATCCATTTAGCATATACTATACTTGCAGATATACCCCGATGCAACGCTGTACTAGTGAGGTGAAATTACCGTATTACCCCTCTAGTACATATTTACCTTTGAGTTGCCATTTTTCATCTAACGGATAATAATTGACTACGGTGTTTGTAACTGCCCATATGAACACAGTCAAATTCACAAAGTGAATACCTAGCGCCTGGTTTTTTATTATCCAAGTCCTTGAAAAAACTCAGAGTGACATTATATGCATAGTGTCCAAATCACGAAGGGCGTTGATAACTCTATGAAAATAGAGTTATTTGGTATTTTGAGTCTTAAGATAGTTGTTTTAAAGGAATAAATTGTCTAGTTTAGGTGTCTTTCTTTACTTTATTTTAGTTTTTGGTATTTTTGATGTTTAATATCTAAATTAGTCAATGTCTATTTTATTTATCTTAATTTTTAGTAGAATTATTGAATTCTGGACTTAAGTTTTGCAGCATTAAACTGGCAGCATTTTGGAAGAAAAGCTAAACTTCAAGTAAACGCTGGAAGTAACTTTACTGCAGCAGCGCGTCGGAGCAATACTGAGTAGCAGATTCATTTTTTCAGCTGGTATCTATGTCGTACAGCTGGTGCTGACAGCTAATATTAAATACCAGCTAAGGAAAAATGAAGCAAAGTGGTCCTCACTCCTTTATTTGGCTAACACGTGTGTTAGGGTACCTCACTTACCCTAATATAAAAGGAAAAGTGCACTGTAAGAAGGGAGAAGAGCTTGGCGGCTGAGCTAAGAGTAAAAATACAGAAAAGGAAAGAAGGAGAAGGGAAACAGTACAGCGAAGAAAGGACGGAGAAGAAGAAGTACTAGCTGCAACAGAGAGCAAAAATCACCATCATCCAGCTAGACTTTTCCTTACTTCTTTCAATCTTCTTTGTATTTAATTTCTTTTTCTTTTCTTGAACTTTCTGTAATTAATGGGGTATTTAGAGCTGCTANAGTTGGATCTAGCTTGAATGATGCATGTTTCAATCATCTCCTTAGTAGATCTTTGAATTAGTAATGGTATAGGAATATATTATTACCATGCAAACTCATTGAAAATTGATGCTATAAATGGTGTTTTGAGAACTGAGTAAGCATAGGAATATGTAAATATGATTTGAAGAACTTTAATTATAATAAATTCGGAAGATTATTATGTGCAGATTGACTTTTCAGTTACTGGAGTGATTTTACCATAAGCATTGCTGTAGCAATTAAACCCAGATTTGCAACCAAGGAGGATTCAATATTTCCAGCTTAATCCCACCACTGATTCACAATCACTTGATTAGATCGTGTTATTTTCTGCTTAATATTTACATTTCTTTTGCATCCTTTTATTTTTACTATTCTATTGCAATTCTTTATTTCTCACCCTTTAAACTAGCTTGTTTGACATTTAGCTTTTATAATCAATTTTAGTAATCAATCCCTGTGGAGACGATACCCAACTCACTACTATATTACTTGTTCGGCACGTACACTTGCGTAGCTATTATAAAATCTGTAACAAGTTTTTGGCGCCGTTGCCGGAGATTGAGATAACTAAAGTTATTTGTGGAAGCTATTGTGTTTTTCTTGCCTTTAGTTTTTCTTTATTTGTTTGAGTGGCTGTGCGTGCAGGAGCTTATACTTGTATATGAATAATCAGTGAGACCAAGAGTTGGTGCCCTTAGATCCTGAAATTGAAAGAACATTTAGAGCAAGAAGAAGGGAGCAGCAACAAAGTTTAGCTGGTGCAGAAGAAATGGCTGAAGCTGCTGGTGCTGATAATGCTGTAGCAATGGCAGATGGCAGGGACAGAGCAATCCGAGAGTATGCTATTCCTATACTCAATGGGCTGAATCCTGGCATTGTTAGGCCTGAAATTCAAGCACCTCAGTTTGAATTGAAGCTAGTAATGTTTCAAATGCTCCAAACTGCAGGGCAATTCAGTGGGCTACCAACGGAAGATCCTCATCTTCACCTTCGTTTATTCATTGAAGTGTGTGATTCGTTCAAGTTGCAAGGAGTCGCAGATGAAGCTCTACGGCTGAAACTATTCCCATACTCTTTGAGAGATAGAGCAAGAGCATGGTTGAATTCAATACCCCCAGATTCAGTGGCTACTTGGAATAACTTGGCGGAGAAATTTTTGATGAAATATTTCCCACCAACAAAAAATGCTAAGCTCCAAAATGATATTACTTCTTTTCAGAAGTTGGATGGGGAATCGTTATATGAATCATGGGAGCGCTTTAAGGAGTTGCTTAGGAAGTGCCCACACCATAGAATCCCTCATTGGATCCAAGTGGAGACATTTTATAATGGTCTAAATGCTCATACTCGAACAATGGTGGATGCCTCGGCCAATGGTGCTCTTCTTGCAAAATCCTACAATGATGCCTATAAAATTTTGGAGCGGATGACAAACAATAACTATCAATGGCCGACCGAAAGAGTGGCTGTAGGAAGGCGTGTGGCTGGAATTCATGATGTAGATGCAATCACGGCATTGACAGCTCAAGTTTCATCGCTGTCCAACATTCTGAAATCTATGAATATGGCTGCTGGAGCAAATGCAGAGCAATCTGCTGTAGTTTCTTGTGTTTATTGTGGAGAAGGACATTCATTTGAAAGCTGCCTATCTAACCCTGCTTCGGTGTGTTATGTTGGGAACTTCAACAAGAACAACAATCCGTTTTCTAACACTTACAACCAGGGATGGAGGCAGCATCCTAATTTTTCATGGAGCAATCAATGGGCTAGTCCATATCCAACTCCGAACAGGCCTGCCCACCCACCTGGTTTCCAACAGCATCTGCCACAGCAACAACAGTACTAGAAACAGCAACATTCAGAACACTCCAGCTCAATTGAAGCATTATTGAAGGAATACATGGCGAAAAATGATGCCATAATTCAGAACTAATCCGCTATAATTCAGAGCCAAGTGGCTTCACTCAGAAACTTGGAGAATCAAATGGGGCAGTTAGCTAATGCCCTGAATAGCAGGCCCCAAAGTTCATTGCCAAGTGATACAAAAAATCCAAGGCGAGATGGTAAAGAACATTGTAAAGCAATCTCTTTAAGGAGTGGGAAAGAGCTGGAAGGTCCTGAACTAAGGCCTAAGCAACCAAGAGAACCCTCTTCAATCCAAGGAGAAGAGGAGAAGGAAGATAGAGTGAAAAAAATAGTAAAACAAACTGCTGAAAAATAGAATTCTGCTACAGCATCGCTACAGCAAAACTGCCCAGAAAAGCAGAATAACAGACCACCGCCGCCTTTTCTTCAACGATTTCACACGCAGCAGCAAGACAAGCAGTTTAATAAATTTTTGCAGGTTTTGAAGCAGCTGCATATCAACATACCATTGGTGGAAGCTTTAGAATAGATGCCAAAGTGTGTCAAATTCATGAAGGACATTCTCTCTAAGAAAAGAAGGTTGGGAGAGTTTGAAACAGTGGCACTTACCAAAGAGTGCAGCTCAATCTTGCAGAGTAAAATCCCTCCTAAACTTCAAGATCCTGGAAGTTTTATAATACCATGCTCCATTGGAGATACCTATTGCGGGAAAGCATTATGTGATCTAGGAGCAAGTATTAACTTAATGCCCATGTCAGTTTTCAGAAAGTTGGGAATTGGGGAAGCAAGACCAACTACAGTTACTCTTCAGCTTGCCGACAGATCTTTTGCTCATCCCGAAGGAAAAATTGAAGATGTTTTCGTTCGGGTGGACAAGTTCATATTCCCCGCAGACTTTATTGTGCTAGACTATAAGGCTGACAAGGAGGTACCTATAATCTTGGGAAGGCCATTTCTTGCTACTGGAAGGACATTGATTGATGTGCAAAAAGGAGAGCTCACTATAGTTGATGATGAGCAGGTTACTTTCAATGTTTTCAAGGCCATGCGATTTCCGGATGAGATAGAAGAGTGCTCAGCCATCAATGTCGTAGATGCACTTGTGGCTAGTGAATTTCAGAAAGCTTGTGACAACAACATGCTCTTGGTGCCCACAAAGGCCAATTATGAGGAAGAACCTGAAGAAGATGGCTATGTTCCATGGGTGAAGACAAAGCATTCACTCGCGAGACCGGGAAAATAATTTGAATCTCTAGAATTGTTAGAGAGGAGTTTCAAGCCTTCTAAACCATCTATTGAAGAACCCCCAGTGCTGGAGTTGAAACCATTGCCCTCTCACTTGAAGTATGCATATTTGGGTGACTCTAACACGTTACCAGTGATTATTTCTTCAGCTTTGAGTTCGGGGCAAGAGCAGCAATTACTTGTAGCACTTCGAAAGATCAAGATTGTAGCTCACAAGGCTTCTAAGGTGGCCAAATTTGACTCTAATGAGGCCGAGACCATGTTTGAAGAAAACATTCAAAATCGGCCCTCAGGTGCTAAGAAAGGGTTCGTGCTGGATAATACTGACTCGATGGGGCAGCTACCATTTATTGCAGATGTCATCATTCAACACAACTGGCAGCTGTTTTGTGCTCATCTGGAGGACCCAATTGTGCCACTCGTCCGTGAGTTTTACGCTAATTTGATTGACTCAGAGGAAGACACTGTGTACTTCAGAGGAGTTCAGGTGCCCTTGAGTGCGGAAGCCATCAATACTATCTTTGGCTTGGGGGATCCGGTAGATGAACACTCGGAATTTGTTGAAGAAGTCACAGAAACTGAGTTGCTCACAGTGCTGGAAACTGTTCCTGTAGCAGGAGCCGAGTGGAATGTATCATCCCATGGTACCTACATATGTCTTCGGAGCTCGCTGAACCCGCCTGCAAAAGTCTGGAACCATTTTCTAAAATCCCGCTTGTTGCCCACCACACATGGAAAAATAGTTTCCAAGGATCATGTGCTGCTATTGTACTCCATGTTAACTGGCAAATCAATAAATGTGGGTCGGATGATTCATAAGGAGAATTGTGCATGTGCTATGAGAAAGTCAGGAGCTCTGTTTTTCCCATCTCTAATTACCCGGATGTGTCGAAATGCCCATGCTCCTTACCTGGTCAATGGAGAAAAGATGCACAACATGGGTGAAATTGATGCCATAGCCATGGCTCGAATTGCTCAAGAAGGACTAGCCAATTCTACCCCTCGGTCCTCATCAAGCATACCTACAGCAGCATTCAGGAGCAGCACGAAAAGTGATATTCTACAGTGGCTGAGGTCCTTGGAGCAGCGCATGAGTCAACAGGAGGTTCAGTAATACCATTTGATGTCGATGCTGCAGTAGACTCACAAGCAGTAGCAGCAATTCTGGGCTTATGCAAAGGAATGGGACAATGCATTCAAGAAGTCCCTGCAAAAGAATTTCACCAAATCTATTCCCATCTTCCCTGCCTTTCTGGAGGAAATTCTCGAAGACTTGGATGAGGAGGACAGGGAAGAATCTGATGAAGATGGTTCCAAAGGGGCTGCTGAGTAATGGTGACAGGGAGTTTTCACCCCTTTTTCTTTTACTTTTTATCTTTCTAGTTGTTTTTCAGTATGTGTCGCAGTGGGGACACTGCTTGTGTTAAGTTTGGGGGTGATTGGTAGCTTACATGTTTTCTCTTTATCTGTTTTTAGTTTCTTTTGAGTATTTTGTGGGTCAATTAAGTCATTTTGTGTGGTTGTTTATGAATTTAGTTTGTGTTCTGTTGCTCTGGTATGCTGCAGCATTGTGTTTTTATGAAAGTTCTGTTACTCCAATGTTTTCAGCTTATGAGATGAATTGCCATGACTTGAATGTTGGAGATATTTATTTCAGCTTGCTTTTATATGTGAAATTTCTAATTTTTCTTTGCACTAGAGCTATGGATTAGAGGATTTTTAGAAAGCTTAGGAAATTTTGAATCATAGTGAGGATCTAAGGTTCTAGAACTGATTTTGTGAATCCATTGAGGTGAAATTTAGGAGACCAAACATGGAGGACTTAGTGTAGGTAGGATACATTGGAAGTAAAATGAGCTTAAGTTTGGGGGAGTATACATAAAAAAATAAAAAGAAAAAAGAAAAAAAAGAAAGAAAATAGTGTCATGAATAATAAATACTCCACTATTCTAAACTGCTTAGTAACCAGGGGTAACATGAGCTCCATCTGTACCTTTGCGTCAAACAATAGCTTGGAATATGAGTAAGCTATAGCAACTCTGAAAGTGACTTTGCTGAGTAACCGGGTGCCTTCATCACCAATGTTGGCATTCGCGTAAAAAGGCATTGTGACATCCGAGTGTTCATTCAAAAAAAAAAAAAAGTCACCAATTAAGCTCAGTGGTGCAAATTTGTGAAGCCTTATAAGTCTTAAGTGTTTGGTTGACTTGCATTAGTGGATAAGGATATATAAGATCAGCTTATGGAATCATAAAATTAGGCCCAATGATCATGTTTTGATATGACTTGAGTGATCCATGGAATGCTAACCATAGTTTCCACACACACCCCAAAGGAAAAATCACATGTGGGAGTAAGTTTATGATGAATTGAACTAGTATTTGAGGAGAGGTGATTCTGATCATAAGCTGAAGATTAAGGAGAAAAACAGAAAAATAAAGAATGATTTTCTTTCTGTCAGTAAACCAGAGCTCTTTTGTGTCCTTGTGTCTTTTGTGTGTTGTTTTTCTTTGTTTTGTCACTCGAGGACGAGTAACAATTCAAGTTTGGGGGTGTGATAACTCTATGAAAATAGAGTTATTTGGTATTTTGAGTCTTAGGATAGTTGTTTTAAAGGAATAAATTGTCTAGTTTAGGTGTCTTTCTTTACTTTATTTTAGTTTTTGGTGTTTCTGATGTTTAATATCTAAATTAGTCAATATCTATTTTATTTCTCTTAATTTTTAGTAGAATTGTTGAATTCTGGACTTGAGTTTTGCAGCATTAAACTGGCAGCATTTTAGAAGAAAAGCTAAACTTCAAATAAACACTGGAAGTAACTTTGCTGCAGCAGTGCGCCGGAGCAATACTGAGTAGCAGATTCATTTTTCCAGCTAATATCTATTTCGTACAGCTGGTGCTGACAGCTAATATTAAAAACCAGCTAAGGAAAAATGAAGCAAAGTGATCCTCACTCCTTTATTTGGCTGACACATGTATTAGGGTACCTCACTTATTCTAATATAAAAGGAAAAGTATACTGTAAGAAGGGAGAAGAGCTTGGCGGCTGAGCTAAGAGTAAAAATACGGAAAAGGAAAGAAGGAGAAGAGAAACAGTACAGCGAAGAAAGGATGGAGAAGAAGAAGTACTAGCTGCTGCAGAGAGCAAAAATCACCATCATCCAACTAGACTTTTCCTTACTTCTTTCAATCTTCTTTGTATTTAATTTCTTTTTCTTTTCTTGAACTTTCTGTAATTAATGGGGTATTTAGAGCTGCTANAGTTGGATCTAGCTTGAATGATGCATGTTTCAATCATCTCCTTAGTAGATCTTTGAATTAGTAATGGTATAGGAATATATTATTACCATGCAAACCCATTGGAAATTGATGCTATAAATAGTGTTTTGAGAACTGGGTAAGCATAGGAATATGTTAAATCTGGTTTGAAGAACTTTAAACATAATAAATTCGGAAGATTATTATGTGCAGATTGAATTTTCGGTTACTGGAGTGATTTTGCCATAAGCATTGCTGCAGCAATTAAACCCAGATTTGCAACCAAGGAGGATTCAATATTCCCAGCTTAATCCCACCACTGATTCATAATCACTTGATTAGATCGTGCTATTTTCTGCTTAATATTTACATTTCTTTTGCATCCTTTTATTTTTACTATTATATTGCAATTCTTTATTTCTCACCCTTTAAACTAGCTTGTTTGACATTTAGCTTTTATAATCAATTTTATTAATCAATCCCTGTGGAGACGATACTCAACTCACTACTATATTACTTGTTCGGCATGTGCACCTGCGTATCTATTATAAAATCAGCAATAGGCGTTCTCGTCAATTCACAAATCTTATCTTCCAAGATACCGGAGTTCGAACCATATAATCGGAATTAGTCCTTTAGTAAGTCAAAAAAGATAAAGCTCATGAAAGCAAGTCCGACAATTACTAGGATTAAGGTAATCTTGCAATAGTGCTAGATTAGTGAAAGATAGAATATTGAGTTATGGCACTTAACCTTAAATTCTATTTTCACTTGGTCCAGTTTAATGCACTTATAACTTTCTTATAGCACACTAGTGTTTCTATCCGAAATCAGACACTTCGATGATTGGAGACTTCATCAATCCCGTTGAAATAGACAACACTACATTCTATGGCAAAATAAAGTACTCCATCTTTATTTACAGAATGTGAACTTTTAATTTGGACATAATGAAATAAAGAATTTAGTCTCCCACATGTGAATACTTCACACGATCAATTCTTTATTACTCATTATTAATCATGGAAACTTTTAGACGTTTGCATAATAGAAAACATAAACATCACATGTATATAATTGGGACATAATATGAAATTTATTAACAACAAATAGATAACACTTAAATCCAATAAACATTGTTTAAAATACCAAACAAAGAAACTGCTTTCTAGGGCATATTCCCAACAGTTGAGTGGGTCACGTATAGGTCAACCCATTATGGATACGAGTCTGGATAGTATTGATGTTTGAGAAAAGGACACCAATAGGGCTAGTTCAACCCTTTTTTTTCTTTTTTGGGACCATATTGAAATAGTGTCAATTTTAGGACCAAAAGTTAGGACTTGTTAGAGAGAGAAAAAAATCGAATTCTATTTCTGCCCTTGGCCAAAAATACTTGGTAGGTGGGAGCATTAAATGCTCCTTTCTCTCTCCTATTTCATTTTCCAAGTTTTTTCATCTCTTTCCTTTTATTTTTCATTTTTTCTCTCTTTCTCCATAAATCTTCTTCTTCAGTTCTCTCTCCAAAAAGTCAGAGCTTTCTTTCTCTCTCTTTCTCTCATTTCTTCTTCGATTCTATCTCGTTCTTCTATTCTCTCTCTCTCTCTCTCTCTCTCTCTCTCTCTCTCTCTCTCCAACTCTTTCTTTCGTAATAGCCATTTTACTATTTTGTTTAAAAAAAAAACTTTGCTAGAAAGAAAGAAGTTTTGATTTTATTAGGAAGGTCTTCAAATTTTGAAGATAGGTAGTGAAGTTTTGTTCAAGAACAGTTTTTTTTAGTTGATAATGAGTAAGTAATATTTGAAAGAGGTTTAAAATACTGATTTGAGTATTATTGTGGTAAAAATTCCATGTTTCTTTTTTTTGTATATTCGTCATCTACTTAATGTCTTGTAGATCTCGTTATCACGTCATAGGTCAAATTAATCTTGACATGTGATCGAACTTTAGGTCAATATAATATTGACCTACATAAAATTAAGAGGATCTTAACTAAGGTCAAGTGGATCTTTGCCACACATCAAGATTAGTTTGACCTATGACATGATAACGAGATCTACAAGATATTAAGGACATTAATGGTCATTTTGATACTGATCTTGTTGGTTAATTTAATCCTGATCTGTGTTCAAACATTTTGACTAATACCTTATCATTAGCATAATCCTGACTGATTAATTTTTTGAATTTACTTATTTCACAGAGATGACAAGTATTGTTGTATTTGTAAAGTATAATGGACGTAAAGATGAAAATAATGTTTACACTAATTATGAAAGCATGGATATTTTGGTTCCTAATAGCTCATCATGTCAAAATATTCTTGATTGGGGTCATAATGTTTTTATCTAAAAATTGAATACAATTTTGTGGTTGTATTTCTCCAAAGTTCATCAAACAACTAAAGCTATTGTGAAGAAGTTCTTGACCTTGGGTCAAGTAATACTTATTTAGGGGCAGGTCACTCTATTCGTCACCTGAGCCGAAATTTTACTTGAACTTGGGTCAACTTAATCTAGACTCATATGGTATTTGACACCTTGATCAGGGGTTAAGTTGTTTTTGACCTGGAGTCAATTTGTTCTTGACCTAGGGTCAAGAAAGCTCTGACTGTGGGGTAAGTTGTTCTTGACCTGGAGTAATAAATAAAGTCTTTATCAAATGAGATGAATTTCATTGAAACATCTGCTGAATTGATGAGTTTTGGCAAAATAGCAGTTATGCTGATACCTATAAATATAAATAAAAACTACATATTGTTCAACAATCATAAAAATTACAAGCAAAAGAAAAAAATTGTATAAACCACAACCGAAATAAAACATTATCTTTGCTTTCCTAAATTGGGTCTTCTCTATCAGTTTTGACATAGTCCTCATGTTTCTGTAATCCAACTTACATGCAAGTTTATGACAAAAGTATTACATCATCTGGGCATTTACACTAGCAATTGGCTTATCAGATATCAAGAACGCGGCATACTTGATGACAAATATACCACAGTCCCCGTTGAAAAATAGCAAAATACAAAATTAAGTAAAGCAATACCATTAAGTGAGGGTCAATTGAGACTTCACCCAAGGTTAAGTGAACCTTGACTCAGGGTCACGTTCTCCTTGATCTCGGGACAAGTGAACCTTGACCATGGTCATGAAGTTTTTGAACTTGACCATGGAGTTGCCCTGTAGTCAAGAAGATCTTGACCTCAAGTCAAGAAAATCTTGACAAAGGGTCAGTAAGATCATGACCAAAGTCAAGAGAGTCTTGACCTCAGGTCAAAAAAGTCTTCACCTTAGGTAAGGTCAAAAATTTTCTTAGCTCACACAATGGCAAAATCTTCTTGTCTCTAGTTAAGAAAACTGAATTTGACTTAAGTCAAGAAGTTCTTAACTCGATGGCAAGGAGTTCTTGGCTTAAAGTAAGTTTGGAAACTAAAGCAAACGAAACCTTAACAAAATGATGAACTCAAAAGAGAGATCAAAATAAAGAACACAGAATGACCAAAAAACACAAAAAAAAAAAAAAAGACACATTACTACTCCAAAGGTTAACTGGAAAACTAATTCAATTACTCATAAAATAATGAAATGAGAACGACCACAATTGAGAATCAGATTGAACTAAAATCAAAACTCAAAATGTTTAATGAAAAGAGTTTTAGCCAGAAAACTTGACCATAAACTTTGGATTAATTATTAGCTTTATTATATTGCAATAGATAATAACTAAAAAATAAAAACTCTTACAAACTTAATAACCATGCACTCTTAAATAGCCACTTATCATATTGTGAACCAACAAGTACACTCATAGTATAATTAAAGAGACCCACATTAAAACTTACGAAAGTAAGACAATAAATTATCAAAAATGCTACTGTGATCTCTATTTTAAAACATATATCTCAATTTGGAGACCAAATACAAACATTGCAGCAAGAATATAGATAGAAGACAACAAAAATTTTGACTTATTGCTTGAAACTTTTATTAATATTCAAGCAATTCTATACCATTCCAAGGATTCATAATAGCGAATTTCAGACACGAATTTTTTCAGATTAACTGAAAAAAAAAAAAAAAAAGATCTTAGCGAAAACAATAAAGAATAAAAATTTAAGAAATGCACATTTTCAAGTCAATGGCTCTCAAAATTCCTAAAAATTAACTATCCAAGATTAATCCCGAGTAGAAAATTAGAAAAATACTTATTATAGCTTGCAAATTTGCAAATAATCTTCAAGAAAAAAAAATAATAATAAAAAAAATACCAAAGTAATATTTTAGGTAAAGATGCTAGGGACTTCGACGGAGACCTCAACGGCGACTTCGTCGTTACATCGAGGTTGTGATCGAATTCTTGATTTGCCTCCCTTTATCGAGACCTTGACCAACTCTGTTTTTCCTATAATACCGATCAACGTGAGACTGCTTAAGAGGGGAATAATCTAGTTTTTCTAGTTTGGATGAATTTTTCGATTGGGATTTTGAGATCAAGATGGTGGTTGATGAGTGTGTATTTTACTCACAAATCAAGTATTTTCCAAGTTCAAATAATTGTAAGTTCTCAAGCATTTGTGTTGTTTTAATATTGTTTTGTGTTTTTATTGTAGAAAATAAGAAATTGAGGCTTAGTGTATATTTGACACCAAAAAGGAGAAGTTTATGAAACCATTAATAGTCGAAACGAGGACCGGAGCATCAAAGAGAGCTAAAAAGCTCAATTAGACCAGCATCTAGGCGCCGCAGTGCTCAAAAAGGGCACCGCGCTGTCTCAGAACCAGAATGCTGGCACCGCGGTGCCCAGAAAGTGGCACCGCGGTGCCTCAGCACTGGCACTGCGGTGCCAGAAACGGGCACCGCGGTGCCACTGCAATTTCAGCACGCGTAGAAGCCGCGTTTTCCCCATTTTGCAGCCACATGTCTACACGTTTTTGGCTAACTTTAAGGGCCATTTTTGGCTCTTGATCTAACACCAATGTATGGTTAGATTTCTTCCTTTCTTAGGTCATCTTAGTACCCTTTAAATAGACACTTTAGCCTCCATTTTAAAGGGTGGAGAGTTGGAAGAGGAGGCACCCCTTTGAGAGCTAAAAATCTTAGAGAGAGAGAGCTTTGGAGCTGAAATTTGAAGAGGAAGCTTGAGAGAGATACTTGAAGAATTGAAGGCTTGAAGTTCTATCTCCACAATAGAGTTTTCTCTTCCTCTTTCTCACCCTAATCTCATTTGAATTTTGTATTGGGCATATTGTATAATTTTTCTGGAATTATGAAATTCTTTATGAGATTAGCCATTGATTCTCTATCTTAGGATTTGATGTACCTTTTTAATTCTTTATTTTGCTTATTTTGTTAATTGTTGGCTTATTTTCCATTGTCAATTCATTTATGTTTCTCCTTGCTTATTTCCCCTAATTTATGTGGCCAATGAATTAGTTGAACTTTGGTTTGTGATTTTGATACTTGAGAGAGTTTGATTTCATAAACCGGAATTGAGAAACATAGTTTAGATTGTTGTGAGACCAAGAGGAGATCAACACTTAGATAATCAAAATTAGAAGTTATTAAGGGCTAAAACTTAACGAGTGCTTAGAGAACTGGGTTAGATAGAGATATCAACTTGGGTACTTAGGCATATTATCTCATTCGGCACTCGAGAGAGGGAATGTGGTTAGATTAGGTCCCTTGATTAGTGAATTTAATGGAATTAGGCTAGTAATTGCTTAATTTGACGAATTTGGGAGTAATTAGAGAAAATCATGTCCTTGGTATATTAGTGCATAGTAATTTCCATATTTTATTTATGTAATTCTTTTATCTTTATTTTTATTCATTTTATTTTAAATTCATTTAGTTTTGATGCTTAGATAAAATTAGGTTATGATAATTTTGGTACTTAATAACTAATCTAAAATCCAATCTTTGTGGATCGACCCTTCTTGTTGCTATACTAGTTAATTCTAGATTTTACTAGACTTACTAGGTTAGTTAATAGGAGATAATTATAAATGTTAATTTAGTATTGGGCGTTTATTTCTAACGACTAAACTGTTTCCCACATTATCAGTGGTTTCTGGGGTTTTTCTGGGGAAATTTTTTTATTCTCTATTGCTTCGTTCTTCTGATTTCAAAGAAAGAGAAAACTAAAATTTTTTGGAGTTGTGGGTTTTAAATCATGGGTAGTTAGAGAGATATCAGGAAGGGCAATTTTACCTTTTATCTTTTGTGGGCCCCGATTTTTACTCCTCAAAAAATTTATTCAAACTAGTAGTCCTAAAAAAGTCCAATTGGGTAAATATAGTCCTATTCATGTTCTTTTCTCTTGATGTTTTTCTAACATAGTAGGTCACAGCTCAAATTCAGATTAATAGAATTAAAGAATACATTAGACTTCAAGCTAAATTACTGATACAAATTGCGAACCCTATAGTCAACCTTTATGGGCTTTTTCGTGGGTAGTGGTTCCCAAAATAAGACCAAAAAAAAAAAAAAAAAAGAAATCCTAGTTTTGTAGCATATTTTGTAATGAAAAAATAAAAGAAATTGCCAAAAATTGCTATGAATTTTATACAATTCTCCAAAACTGCTACTCAACTTAATCATCTCAACCTTTATTAGATATTTGTATTTAGGGCTAAATCTATCTTTCTTTCTTCTTTTTTTTTTTTTTGTTATCTTATCTTACTGCTTCACGAATAGACTCCTTTAAAATGTCTTACATTATAATAATAATATAAAGTATAGCAAAATGCATATGCTAAATAGTAAGATATGAGAATACAAAAAGAGAGATTTATGGGCTGTTTGGCATTGTTTTTTATTTTCTGTTTTCAGAGTTGTGTTTTCAGAAATGAGAACAAAAACTGTTTTATAATGTTTTCAGAAAACAATATGTGTTCGTCAAATGTTTTCTAAAAATATTTTTTAGGGAAAAAAATTATATGAATATAAAAAATCGTATTTATATCATAAAAAAATATTTAGAAAGAAAAAATCAAGAGGAAGTGACAAGATATAAATTTAAGTAAGGGGAACAAGGAGAGAGAAAGTCATAAGAAAAAAGGTAATGAAAGATAATAATGAGAGAGAAAGTGATAAGAAAGAATGAAGAAATAAAAAGTGTTGAGAAAAATAGAAGAAAGAGAAACAAATGAAAATACACAAGAGAGAAAAAGTAATAAGAATGCATGGGAAAAGAAAATAAAGATAAAGAAAGTTATAAAAGCCAAAGTAACAACAGAGAATGAGGAAAGATTATGTGATTAAAAAAAATAAAGGAATATAAAATGATGAGAGAAGAAGTGATAGAATAAAAAGAGGAGAGAGAAAATGATGAAAGAGAATGAGGATTGAGAGAATAAAAAGAGAGAAAGTGATGAGAGAAAATATTGTGAGAGAAAGTGATGAGAGAGAATGAGGAGAGAGAGAAAGTGATGGGAGAAAAAATTACGAGAGAATATGTATATAAAAGTTATCTGAAAGAATTAGTTTATTCAAGAATTATTTTATTCTTTTAGAAAAAAAAATTAAGAAAATACTTTGAAAACAACATTTTATTGTTTTCTGAATTTTATAGTTTTTTTAAACTCTATTTTTAAAAACTGTTTGTAGAGAACAATGCCGAACACCCCTACTTATTCTTAGAAAACAGTTTTATATTTTTTAAAACAAAAAACAGTTTTTTAATTACGATGTCAAACAGCCCATTAGCGTCGGTCTTCTGATTTTTCGGCCCAATAGAGAAGGAAGAAGAGAGGGTACAATCATACCAAGAGACTTGACTTTACAATAATAGAATTTGCTCGATTGAAAAAAGAAAAAAAAAATTGTTATGTTTTAGTACATGAATAACATAGTTGAGGTGAAATGTATGTGGCCCCTTAAACATCTTGAAGGGGATTACCCAGTGGATTAGAACAAGCTGTAATACTTTTATTTATAACTAAAAAAACTTAAAAAATAAAAACCATTAATAAAATATATCTACTACCATATAAATAGAAACACGAATAGATTTGGGAAAGGAAATTTGTCATTCTTCAACCTGCTTGCTTGCTTTTTTCTTTTTCATTTTTTTTCCTTTTGTTTTGTTTTGTCTTTTTTTTTTTTTTTTGGGTGTTCAAACTCTTTTTAACGACTATAGGTATCATACGGATAAAACCGTTTGTCTCATGCTTATTCATTGTGGTCCTACACACATGTATAAGGTGTATTATTATTATTATACTAATTTTCTCCTTTTTTTTTTCACTCTACTTTCATTAATGACTTGGGTTGGGCTGTGTTAGTGTAGAGTTGCTGGGTTTCTTTTTCTAAAAGGCTTATTTTGATATAAATTCTTAATTTGCCTTGAATTACTTATTCAATTACCACACGTTAAGTTTTAGACTAATAATAAATCAGACTTAGGATTTTCTCCATTTATATCCCTTTTAGTACTAAAAAAAATTCAGCTTACATCATGTCACTAAATACATATCAACAACTGCATGATTTTGTATTTTAGAAACTCTAAAATGAAAATTAAAATAATTGATTTTCTTAATGTTATTTTTAAGTAATAATAAGACACGTACCAAAAATTAGTATACATATATATAGGCACCAATCCAGTAGGTATTTTTTTTTTACCTATCTTCAGGTATTATTTTGGCCAATCAAAATTGATCATGCACGTTCTTTCATGATAAAAAGAAGAGAAAAAAAATATTAAATAATAAGTTTTTATTTTTATTTTTATTTTTATTTTTTTCTAACTACTTAAATTATGGTAATGGCTAAAAAAAATACTTATGGATAGATTAAAAAAAAAATATGTATTTTTTTTTACCTATCTATAGGTATTGTTTTGGCCAATCAAAATTGGTCACGTATATCTTTTTATAGTAAAAGGAGGAGGAAGAAAAATATTAAATAATAGGTATTTATTTTTATTTTTATTTTTTTCTAACTACTCAAATTATGATAGTGTTAGATTATGATCCAACGGCTAAAAAAAACTACTTATGAATAGGTAAAANTATATATATATATATATATATATATATATATATATATATATATATGAGGAAACTGATTTCGGCTAGTCAATAACAGCAGGACATGTAGCCAAAACACACTATTTGATTAGAAGTATTGAAATAGCCTAACCTGCAAGACACTGCGGGTAATGAGAAACCACCCAGATAACTCGAGGTATGTTGCCACACAGTTATGTTAGAGCCAACTTTTATAAAAGAATGGTCAGATTGAAACAATACTGAGTTCTATACGGGTTTTCCTGGAGCGAAATAGTCATCAACAGAGGTAAGATAAAGGTCATTTAAATTTTTAAAGGAAGTCTACGTAGCATTATTATTTACAATAACCTTTTTCATGACGTGGACCAATTAAAAGTCCTCAAAAGTGTGTCCGAAATAACTTTTCCCCCCATAAATAACATAGGAAGTCCTTCATTTTTCTTTATTGCTATTTCCTTTCCAAAACTCTGTGTTAACATGATTTTCGACTTAAGCATCAGAGTCTTCCTAGATCTCTATTCCCGCTTTGGTCAGAGATTGACAGACAATAACTTGGAAATAATGAGAATTTGACATTAAAAAAAATTTAAAAAAGACAACACAATTGAAAGAGGTTTTCTATTTGTTTTATGTTTTCAAATTATGAACCAAACACAATTTCATACTCGTAAATTCTAAATATTTACTCAAACAGTACTACTAAACGGGTTTTCAATCACCCATGACCAATCCAAAATTTACAGTTTTAACCATGTCTGCAGTTTAGGACTAGGAATAGAATAGAATAAGTAGTATCTGTCTTAGTCTCATCTTTAATCCCAACTTGGGATTAAATACATAATCCATACCCCCCAAATTCATCCCATTTGTATTGGAAAACTTATTATAATATTCAAACTTATAAGATTCATTACCTCACACTTTATTATTAGTGGGCCACATATCATTTGTACATTTCAATGCTAGTAGGTCCCCATTTAAAATTTTTTTTAGATTTAAATTAAATTAAATCACTTTCATTACGCATTCCAATACAGGTTATTATTGAAAAAACCTTGGATTTTCTAATTTCAGTTTTTTTTTTTTAAAAAAAAAAACCTTGAGTTTCTAGTTATAAATAAAAAATCTTATATTTTTTTCTAATTTTGGCAACAAAAAAACTTTAAGTTTCTAGTTATACCAAATAAACCTTTGGGATAATAAAATACAATTAATTTAGGCCTAAATCAGCTATTTGGTAAAGATTAGACAATGAAATTAGACAAAAGACTCATTTGCCCTTTGTATATGTGCTATTGTGTGAGACTATTCTTATTCCAAAACACTCTAACTAGGACGAAAATAATGTCATTCTATCAAGAAAGTTGGGGTCTTTTAATTGAACAAATTTTTTTTTAAAAAAAAGTAGTTCTAGAGTATAAAACAACTAGGAAATGAAGTCGTTTCTTTGTTATGTTATATTTTAAGGGCATCTTACAAAATTTCAGACCCAAAGTATCAAAAATTAAAAAATCCGAGATGGGCTAATTTTTTTTTCGAAAAATCCTAGATTGATTTAGAAAAATATTACTTTTTAAAAGTTTTATTAGAAAAATAATATTTTTAAAAAATATTTAGAAAAATTATCATTTTTGCTTCAAAATTTGTATTTTTCAATAGTACTCGAGGTAACTAATCCAGTTACTTAAAGTAACTGATCAAGTTACCTCAGGTAACTAGACTAACTATCTTAAATATTTCATCAATTAATAAAAAATGGTATATTTCTAAATACTTTTAAAAATGGTATTTTTATAATTAAATCTGAGATTTTTTAGAACAATTTCAAATTCCAGGATTTTTCAATTTTTTTGAAAAATTATTATAAAAAAAATCAAATTTCCTCATATTTTAACTTACTGAATTTTAATCAAATGGTTGTTTTAGGCCCAGTTTGACTAGATTTTAAAATATCAAGATTTTATTTGATATAACATATTATCAAGGATTTTATTGCTATAACTAAAAAAATAAACTCAATATTTTATTTGATATAACAAAAAATCCAATGTTTGATAATAACCCACTCCAGTGTTAACTTAGTAGGTCTCACCGTATAAAAACTAATAATAATCTACTCCAATACCGCATAAAACATAAGTATTAAGTTTATCCTAGTCTAAATCCGTGTCTCAAATGCACGACTATTGTTTTGAAAACTGCTATAAAATTTGAAACTTTTTCCATTTGAAAAAAAGCCTGTTATATATGGAAGGGTTATCTGGAAAAAAAAAAAGAAAAAGAAAAGAAAACCCTGAAATATAACATTTTGCAAATTTAACTATGTCTTTTGGTGTGTACAAAATTATATCTCTATATTTCAAATCTCTGCAAATTTGTATCTTCTACAGATAAATTGACTAACGAATTTCTCACTAAACACGGAATCTGAATTGAGGATATCTTATTTTTGCTGACTAACAAAAAAAATTTATTGAGAATAACGTAAAAGTACAAATCACCCAATTTGTACACACAAGGTACAAATTTCTAAAGACTTGAAATGCAGAAGTGTAATTTTACATAAGCAAAAAAAAAAAAAAGTTAAAATTGTGGAGATATCATATTTCATGTTTTTTTTTTCTTTTTGTTTTTTTAATGCAGTTATCCCTATGGAAAATGAGGAAATTTGATTTTTTAAGTTAATTTTTCAAAACAAAATTGATAAATCCCAGATTTTAATTAGAAAACTACAACTTTAAAAATATTTAGAAAAATACCACTTTTTATTAATTAATGAGATACTTGAAGTAACCATACAAATTACTTCAGGTAACTTTACTGATTACCTCAAATAACCAGATTGACTACCCCAAATAACCTAACTGATTACCTCGAGTACCATTGAAAAATACCAATTTGGAAAAAAAATGGTAGGTTTCTAAACATTCATTAAAAGTGTTATTTTTCTAAACAACTTTTTAAAAAATGATATTTTCTAAATCAATCCGAGATTTTTCAAAAAATTTGGCCCATTCGAGATTTTTCAATTTTGGTGCTTTAGTCTGGAATTTTAAAAGAAGCCCAAAAGGAAAAAAAACCTTTTCCAAATACCCAAGTGAAAATTAGGCAAAACACGATAATTTAAGCTAAAAATTAGAGATATACGGTGGTGCTTGGTTTTTATTATTGTTGTACGATTTTATTTAGAAAAATGCTATTTTTCTCTTACTTTATCGTTTCAATCCAAAGAGTTGGGCTAACGCTAAAGACGAAAGGAGGATGTCGATGGTAAACCCGATGAGCTATGAAAGCTTCGGAATCCTCCAAGCTCGTCGACGGCATGCACCTGAATTTCGTACGAATTCGGTTTTGGATTTCCATGGAGTCAATCTAAGCTAGTTGAGGATCTAATTTCTATGGATTCTAGGTTTCAAGTTTTAAAAGTATCGACTCCAAGTAGGAGATTGCAAAAAGTTAGGTTTGGGGGTTAGAGTTCCTTTGAGCTATGAATTTGTAATTTGAGTAACAAGTTTTTTGTTTTTTGATTGATCATCTAGGTTGGTGATTTTGCTAATATGTCATGTACAATTAGCCTAAATATTGAAATTTTATGTGTTTTCATTCTAAATTTTATTAGTGAAATGTGTTTTAATTGATGTTTACTCTTAATTTTGGAGAAGACTGATTTAGTTAATTGCAGATCTGTTTTTTCCCCTTTTTTTCAGAATAATTACAACTTAATCAGCTAAGCTAACGACTGTAATTCTCAATTATCGAAAGTATCAATTCTAATACCCAGTTCTTCATACTTATTTTTTTTCCTTACTAGGAAATATTTGGAGATTGATGCAAGTATATTTATTAGACCGTGATATTAAAAAGAGATAAGGCGTTCTTAGGAAAAAGTTGCATGCATTACTACTTTTTGAAAACTTTTCATGTGTTGTTGCAGCTCATTATGTTTAGGCTTAGTTTTATCTGCTCGAAGATGAAATTCTATTTTCATGGAATTCAAGTTGACACTATGGAAAAGTTTCTCAGAATTGATTTGTCTAGCAATTTTTACATATTAACATGAATTAGATGCTAGTAGAGCTTCCTTCCTCACCATCTATGGACCAAGACCCAGAAACCCATTAAAGGTTTTTCGTCAAATTCACCTATTTCTCCACGTTATAGGGTTTCTTAATCCATCAACCATTGTTGCAATGTACCAAGATTAACATATGATCTTTATCTCTTCAGATTCTTATGTATATACATAAATGTGGACATGTATATGATTTTTTTGTAATGGGGTTTGTTGGATCAGATTTGTATATGAAGGAATTTGGATTCAGATGTTCCTATATCTTGTCCTTGCAAGAACTTGTATATATTATAATTATATCCTATATAGAACTTGTGTTATAAATCTCCATTGCTAAATTAGTTAATTGTAACCATAAACTAAAAATTAGAGATCAATTTGGCAGTTATTACAAGACTTGTATTCTAAATTAAAGAAACTAAAAACCAGTAACTATTCTAATTGGTAACCAAAAATTAGAAACTAGTAACAATCAAGTTTCTAGTAGTAACTAGAACCAATAACTAATTTCTAGTAACCGGTTTCTTGTATTATTATAATTAGTAACGAATAATAGGCACTAATAAGGAAACCAATAACTAACAATCTTTGAGGGACTCGTAAATAATAACCAAATCAGTAGCTTCTAATTAGAGTAATCAATAACTATATTGAATAATGGTAACCTGATAAATTACCAATAGTAGCTAGTTACCAGTCTTAAAACTCGATATTAGTAATAAATCAATATTCTAAAAGCCTAAAAATACTTATTTGCTAAATTCTTATGATGTAATAATGCTAATTTGGTCATGTATTTTATTATTTATTGCCGTGAATGTGCATAAAGCAAATAAAGAAAGTTTTTCTTTTTTGTTAGCACCAGTTTGGAAACTAATAGCCAGTTTCTAGTCACCAATCTTATTACTAATATGGTCACTAATGTCGTAACTAGTCACAAAAAAAAAAAAAAAAAGAAAACGAAATAGAAAAAAAAAAGGTAAAAAAAGGAGTTTGTGGATGTGGCTCTTCCCAAATAAAAAATAAAAATAGGAAAAAATAATTAAATCAGTAATTAGAAACCAGTAACCATTGCCAAATTAATTAATTGTAACTAGAAACTGGAAACTGGAAACTAGAGACTAATTTGGTAGTTACAAGCTACTTGTAATCTAAATAAGAGAAACTAAAAACTAGTAACAATCAAGTGGTAACTAGAAAGTAACTAATTTCTAGTAACTAGTAACCTGTTCCCAGTCACCAATCTTATTACCAATCTGGTCATAATGTAGTAACTAGTATGGCTCTTCCAAAAAAATGAAAGAAAAAAAGAATTAAATCAATAACTAAAAACTAGTAACATTTGACAAATTAGTTAATTGTAACCAGAAACTAAAAATTGAAAACTCGAGACTAATTTGGCAATTACAAGACTTATAATCCAAATTAGAGAGTAACCAATCCAATTGGTAACTAAAAACTAGAAACTAATAACAATCAAGTTTATAGTGGTAACTAAAAACCAGTAACTAATTTTTAGCAACTAGTAACTAGTTCCCTGTTTCCAATCTTATTTCCAATATGGTCACAAAAAAAAAAATGAAATAGAAAAAAAAAAAAGACAGGAAAAAAAGGGAGTTTGTGGGTGTGGCTCTTCCAAAAAAAAAAAGAAAAAATTAAAGGAAAAAAGAATTAAATCAATAACCAGAAGCCAGTAACCATTGCCAAATTAGTTAATTGTAACCAGAAACTGGAAACTAGAGACTAATTTGTTAGTTACAAGACCTGTAATCCAAATTAGTGAAACTAGAAACCGGTAACCAATCTAATTGGTAACTAAAACCTAGAAATTAGTAATAATCAAGTATGTAATGGTAACTAGAAAATGGTAACTAATTTCTAGTAACTAGTCCCTTGTATTAGTATTACTAGTAAGGAAATCAATAACTAGAAACCTTTGAGGAACTTATAAACAGTAACTAAATTGATAACATGTAATCAGAGTAATCAATGACCATATTACATAATGGTAACTAGACCTATTACTAATGATAACTAGGTACCGGTATAAAAAATTGAAACTAATAACTAATCATCGTTCTAAAAATCAGTAACTCGTCACCATTTTATAGGTTTTCTCTTTATTTTTTTTCCAACTTTAAAAATACTTATTTGCTGAATTCTTATGATGTAATGATGCTAATTTGGTAAGTTATTTTAATATTTGTTGCCATGCATATGCATAAAGCGAGGAAAGAAAATTTTTCTTTTATATTAGCATCAATTTGAAAACTAGTAACCAGTTTCTAATCACCAATTTTATTACCAATTTATCACTAATGTGGTAATTACTCACCCCAAAAAAAAATGAAACTAAATAGGAAAGGAAACAAAGAAAAGGAAAGAAAAGAAAAGAGTTTGTGGCTGTGGCTCTTCTAGAAAAAAAAAATAAAGGAAAAAAGAATTAAAATATAGTAAAAGAAAAGGGGAAAAAAAGGGAAAAAGTACTAAATTAAAA
>JXTC01000053.1:625652-648357 GCA_002914845.1 Trema orientale | reverse complement strand
AAAAAAAGAAAAAAAGAGAAAAGAAAAAGGAAAAATTAAAAAGAAAGCATGCATAACAGTGTGCTTGGATTCAAACTAATGACTTCTTGTAAAGAATTGTCAAAGCTAACTCACTGAACCAACTTATTTTGCTGTTATATGTCAAGTTTTTTAAATATATAAAGGAATCCGCATTTTTCTTTTTGTTTTGCAAAAATGACAATTGCATACTGTATGTAGATTGAATTTTTTTTGGAGTGCCGTATAATTGTAGCTCTTTTTCCCTTTGAATCCCAATCCCCAAGTGTTGCCATCTTTGAAGTTTTGGTCCAATAGAAGGGAGGACAGTAACTGTCCAGCTAAAATGGGTTGGGTCATGTCTTGAACGGGCTGAAACTACATCATTTGATTGAGGCGTATCCACTATCCATTTCTGACTTTGTCCAGTATGTTTGAGTGGACGCCGTCGTTAATTTCATCATTCTTAAGGCCCATCCTTCATCATCGGACAATTACCACTTTTTTCAAATGTTTAACTAAATTTACCACCACTATTAGATTCTACCACTTTTGGGAGGGAATTAGTCAAGAATCTGTCAAGAATTCATCAAAAATCCATCAAGAATCCATCAAGAATTTGTCAAGATTACCACTGACGTCAAGAATCTGTCAAGAATCCGTCAAGATCGTCCGAAATTCGTCAAGAATTCATTTTAAAAAGTGGTATGGTGGTAGATTTAATTAATGAGGAAAAAAAAAGTGGTATTCACCTAATTTATTCGATGAAGCTTGAAAGTAGGTAGGGTATTTTCATACATGGCGAAAGAAGCTAATGACAAAAATTGAAAGTCTAATAAACATTAATCAAAATCGTTTTAAAAATATTATTAAGGTGGATAATAGAGATTAGGAACACCAAATAGCAAATTTGTAGGAGATGTTTTTGTGATTTAGCTGTTGATTTATACTTAGAAAATTAGCAGAATTATCCCGAATATAACCTTTATTAGAACTCTTACAAAAAAATGAAGGAAACAGACGAATAAATAACGTGAGTTTGCAAATAAGAACGGCTAGCAAACTTATAATTACAAAAATAACTGTCAAAACCAAAACCTAGACACAAAAGTGTTTCCCAACCTAATTTCCTTTAGAAAATAGAATCTTCTTCTCCCAAGAAAGTAAAGATAGCACTTTAATTTTTCTTGTTGGGCCATATGAAACTATGAAAGCGTAGTGGCCTATATATGGGAACCAATAGGAAGAAGACAACTTCGATACTCAAAGAAAAAGAAAACAAGTTTTTGTTCTTGAAAAATATACTTAAGATTATTTTACATTGTTTCCTCTAAGTTAAATGATATCAGAGACAGCGCAGTAGTTTTTATTTCAATGTCTTTTTGTAGAGCAACCAATAACCGTTCTGTACTACTATAATAAATACTTATTTTAAACTAATTATAAATACCTGGTAGAGACACGTGCGGACGCGTTCCATTTATTCATAATAAAACTAATTCCAAAATTTTCATAATTTGCCAAACACTCACAACAGAACCAACACTTTAAAAGTGCCGTACGTATATATGACATGCGAAAATGTGAACTACTAGCATTCTTTATTGTTTTTACTTTTTCTTTTAGTCCAATAATTGTAATCTAATAATTCGAGTGGGAATAAGTAGTATATGTAGGATAAAGATGACGCAGTTATATTCACGTCAGGACAAGTGATTGATTAAAGTTTAATTGCACTTTGGAATTTTTTACGTCTTTTTGGATAAAAGAAAAAGGCAATGGGGCATACCTTACCAAGTGGCTATTAATTAATGATAAGTCCTTTCTCTTCTTCCCCTTGCGACTCGTATAAATGGTATACTATATATCCAATTACAGTTTGTTTCAAGATATATTAATCTGAAGATAAAGGATCACTAACATTAAACCTGGCCTCCAAGTCTGGCTTCTAGCTAGCTGATCTTGTAATTTTCATATGTGATCACGAAGCTCGGAAAGATGTAGGAAGTTCCATTTAATGAATGATCACCATGAAGTTTGAAAAAAAAAAAAAAAAAAACTTATCCATAAATATTATCAAAATTAACTCTCAATATTATCATACATTTAAAATTAGTTAAATATTTCTTCCAGAACAGAATTGTGCTTAAGCATGCTAGACCTCGTTCGACCGTATTTGACTGTGTGCTTGATCTTATTCGACTAAGCTCGACTAGGGTACTTGATCATGCTCAACCATATTGGAATGAGTCGAGTTTTAGGGAGGCATGGTAAATTTGAAATTACAAAACTTTCATTAAATCACGAAGTCTCAATTTTTTAATGATTTATAATTTGTCTATTTTTTCATCACATGTTTTAAAAGATATACACTACTACAGAAAACGTTTTCCACGTCACTTATAGGGTGACGTGGTAAAAAAATCACGTCACTCTATATCATTCGTTTCCACGTCACTTTTAAAGCAACGTGGTATGCTGACCAATAAGCGACGTGGTATACTGGCTTACTACATTACTTGTATAGAAAGTGACGTAGTACGCCAAAATATCTGACCTACTAAGTCGCTTTTGGGGAGATACCACATCGCTTGTAGAGAAAGTGACGTGGTATGTAGCATATACCACGTCACTTTCTAGCTATATACCACGTCGTTTTCCTAGAAAGCGACGTGGTAAGTGTTGTCTTCCTCCCCGCGTACTCGGCCGGTGTTAGGTGACAGCATTCTAAAAAATCTCTGGTGTTACGTTACAGCGTTCTAAAAAATCATAAGCACCTCTACGCATGTTTCGCATTACCTCTACGAGCCAAACACCGAATCACTGTCTTTGTGATCTATTGTCCAAATCCTTATGGTGTCGCTTCACTCCTCCCTTGCCTCCCTTTTCGTGCCCCAGCATTATCGATGATGGTCAAAAACCTTAAGAATCTGAACCTAAAAGATCAAAAAAGACTATTACATAAATTTTCAAAGACCTAAAAATAGAAAAAAACTGAAATAAGAGAGAGAGGTAGCTGAAATTCGAAATGGATAGAATTTGAATGAGAATGTATTGAAAATTTGAGTTTGTTTTAATTAGGGTTGGGGAACAATTTGGTAGAGTTGATGGTTTCGAATGGACGATCATGATGGAGTATTTTTTATAGGTGCAGATCGATGAAGTGGCTAGTAGAAGCCTCCTACCACGTCGCTTTTGTAGAAAGTGACGTGGTATTAAATAAAATAATATACCACGTCGCTTTCTACAGAAGCGACATGATAGTTGGGGCCAGCGACGTGGTATGTCCAAAAAAGGACATACCACGTTACTCGCCCTATAAGCGACGTGGTATCTAATGCTGCGACGTCGCATAATTTAAAAGCGACGTAATATACTCTGATGTCACGTCACTTCTGTATGACGTGACGTGTTCTTAATACTACATCGTTTTTTTAGTATAAACGACGTGGTATAAGTGACGTAGAATGTTACTTTTTTAGTAGCTAGAATATTAAATTTCATAGTGCCTAGATATGTACGAGGAACTTCTGAGACTATGTATATATATGTATTTACAAAAGTTACTGGTGTTTGTTTTACTAGATTTGGTTTTCCATAATTCAGTGCCAGCTCTAATTATTTTCTTACCTGCAATCCCAAAATTAATAAGATGCATGTATTACACATTGAAACGTGGGCATGCAGGTCTTTATAGTACCCAAAACAGAAAATAATGCTAGCTTTTGTTAAATCTGTAGCTTTTACGATTCTAGTCAGTTTGTGTTCCAAAAAATTAGAAAAGGGTATGGTACACTACAATATTATGTTTTCCGATAAAAGATGTAGACTCGTTTTGATGTGTCACTTTCTCATGGTGTCGGTGCTCTCACTTGGAAAAGTGGTTTCCAGTAACTTATTATTAATTATTGCATAAATAAGTTACCCGACTCTCATGAGTCTGATAAGACACAATAGGTCACATTTTCTTGGTTTTAGACACGTGTATAGATAGATCATTTGGGACTTCGGAGCTCGTAAATTGTTTACCATAATACACCCGACTTCCGGAAAATTTTATTTGTCCCTTCTTCAGACTTCCGAAATGAATACTTGCAGCATTACTGAATATCATCCAATTTAATACATATTAATACCATTAGAGAGTTTACACTCCAATGAATAAATATGGACAGCTTTTAGTAAACTCATCATGTTTACAAGACTATGCCGAGCATTTCCCATTGTTGCATATGTTATATATTGCTCAATATGATCTTCGTCTATAGCCTGTAATTTAATTATATACTAATCTTTTAACCATTCCTCGAACAATTTATGTTTTCTATTCATTCACCTGTCACCTTTCTCTTTTATTCCATGTATTACCAACATATGTCGCTTTAATATTCCCTCTTTTTTTTTTTTTTTTTGGAACCAGCTTTAATATTCCCTCTTTAATCATTCAAATAAAGTAAAGTGAATGAGTATTGCCTCGTCATCTGATCTCCATTGTCTAGAGGATAAATTTGCCACAGAAAGTTCTACTAAGCAATTATTTTTCTGTACTTAATTGCCACCAACAGTGAAAGCAAGGATCCCTCCTCGTAAACATTAAATTATAAGGATATTGTCTTTCTCTACTAGCTGCATGGTACTCAACATTACACATCCTATGTGATATAGTATGATATCGCGCAAGTGATAACTCAACATTACACATCCTATGTGATATAGTATGATATCGCGCAAGTGATATAGTATGATATCGCGCAAGCGTATGATGAGAAAGATTTTTTAGAAAATTGAGGACAACTAACTATAACTTGTTGATTTACCCACGAATATTAGGAAATAGGCTTCAAACAACCATTAATTCTCTCAAAAATACTGAAAATTTGAGAAAAAAAGAGAAATTCTCTCTATATTTTTATTAAACTCAAACAACTCTCTGTTCAAAAGTGCCCTAAGGCTTACAATTTATAGGAAACTTAATAAAATCTTATCAAAAATATTAAAAAAATACGGAAAAAGGCAACTAAAAGCAGAGTAAAATGTAAAGACGGATAACTGAAAAAGTGCTGAAATCGCATTTTCAGTCGACCAAAAATTAATTCTTCCCAAAAAATGACATTTTTAGAAGGGATTTTCAGTAGACCGAAAATATTTTCGGTCTATCTAAAACGTCAATTTTTAAGATTTTCAAGATCGGTCGTAACACGCTGCATCACTATAGATATTATCTTTCTCAACACACATCCTATATGATATAGTATGATATAGTGCAAGGGCATGATGAGAACGATTTTTTAGAAAATTGAAGACAACTTACTATAACCTGTTGATTTGCTCACGAATATCAAGAAATAGGCTTCAAACAACCGTTAATTCTCTCAAAAATACCAGAAATTTGAGAAAAAAAGAGAAATTCTCTCTATAATTTTATTAAACTCAAACAACTCTGTTCAAAAGTGCCCTAAGGCTTACAATTTATAGGAAACTTAATAAAATCCTATCACAAATATTTAAAAAATACGGAAAAAGACAACTAAAAGCAGAATAAAATGCAAAAACGGATAACTGAAAAAGTGCTGAAATTACATTTCCAGTCGACCAAAAATCAATTCTTCTCAAAAAATGACATTTCTAGAAAGGATTTTCAGTAGACTGAAAAAATATTTTCAGTCAATCTAAAATGTCAATTTTCAAGATTGGTTATAACGCGCTGCATCGCTATAGATATTGTCTTTCTCAACACACATCCTATATATTATTGCTGGAAAAGAACAACCAAAATAACGTGGTCGTTTATACATTGGGTGACTGAAAGAGAGAATTTTACTTTATTCGATACTTTTGAATATGAGCTAACAATATAACGTGAGTGCTTTCTTTTCTTTTGGAGTATTCTTATCATACAAGATTTCATATCATTTCCAAAAGAAAGAAAACGGCTTTATCATATAATATTGGAAAGTTTTAGTAGTATTTATATTATTGGTATGCAACATCATGTAAATACATATAACCCTAAAAGTACTACGTACTGCCTACAATTCAACTACGGAACTAAATTCACATTTTGCCATATATGTATTGATATGCACCATTGTATACTCTTTAGTAACTATACCCTTAATGAGTAAATTTGATTGCCACATACTACTATTTCTCCCATTGTCCTAGAGAATTTTGAAAAGAAAAAATAGTAGAAAGAGCAAGAACATCCAAATTATTAGCTAATGAATCCCAACAAAAGGTCAAGACGAAAGTACCCCTAACCATCGAGCCATATATGAGAACAAAACAACTTCCTTCTGTTTCATATCGATCAACAAGGTGTCACACACATCTAAAGATGAACCACCCCACATCTTTCTCATCCCTACTACTACTCCTCCTCTTCTTCTCCCTACACTCTATTCCCTCTCCCGGACTTTCCCAACCCGTCGGAGCCAGATGCCCGCCGATATCCCCGCCGCCTCGGCCACGCCCCTTCCCGCGCGTCCGTCCTCGCCCGCCGCTCTACCCGCCGGGTCTCAAGCTCATGCCGAGGCGTCCAGCAAATAATCCTGGACCCCTGGCCAACCGAGCCAGAATCCTCTTCATCGCCCAGGAGCTCAAACGAAACATCACCTACGACCCTTTCAACTACACCCCCACCTGGGTCGGAAACAACTACTGCCTCTTCAAAGGCTTCTACTGCGACACCGTCCCGGACTTGAACATCACCGGACTCGCCAGCATTGACTTCAACGGCGCCAGGTTCGGCGGCGCCTTCCTCAACTTCTACCGATTCATACGAAACCTACCGGACATCGCCATCTTCCACGCCAACTCCAACAACTTCAGCGGCGTCATCAGCCGCAACATAAACCAGCTGCGCTACCTTTACGAGCTCGACCTTAGCAACAACAAGTTCCTCGGCGGCTTCCCGGCCAACGTCCTCGGCGCCACGAACCTGACTTTCGTTGACCTGCGTTTCAACGGCTATAACGGATCGGTCCCGACTCAGCTGTTCAACTTCGACACCGACATATTGTTCATCAACAACAACGGGTTTTCCCAAAGGATCCCTTCTAACTTCGGTAACACTCCCGCGATTTACCTAACCCTAGCGGGAAACCGCTTCACGGGTTCGATCCCTCCAACCATAGGTCGGGCCTGGAATACCCTAAAAGAGGTGCTCCTACTGAACAACCGGCTGACGGGTTGTCTCCCTTACGAGATCGGGTACTTGACCAAGACGACGGTCTTCGATGTCGGGTCGAATCTCTTGACGGGTCCGATACCGCAGTCGTTCGGGTGCTTGGCGAGCTTGCAGTTCTTGAACTTGGCTCATAACCAGCTTTATGGCGCCATTCCGGAGTCCTTGTGTAAGATACGTAGTGCTTATAACTATACGCTGTCGTATAACTTTTTCACTCAGGTGGGGACACAGTGCCGGAGGTTGATACGGGCTGGGAGGCTTCACGTGGGCCGGAACTGCATTATGGGCCTTCCGAATCAGAAACCGGCCTCCGAGTGTAGCCTTTTCTTCTCGAGGCCCAGGACTTGCCGGCGTGAGAGCTCCTTCAGTTTTGTTCCATGCACTCTCTCTAACACTTCCTCTTTTGATGGTCGGCTTCTAGAAGAGATCGCCGCCCCTCCGCCGCCGCGGACCTATGCCGCCCTAGAGAAGCCTCACCCCTGAAGATGATCAATAGTCTAGCGATGCTAGTGCTGTGTTTCAGTGAATAATTTAGTAGTGTATATGGTGTTGCATGGAGAGAGCTGTGTGCTTCCTTAATGTGTGTTTATTTCTGGTTAGTTTTAATTTTTTAATCTCCCGCTTAAGTACGTTCTTGTCTTCCTAGAATTTTTTTCGCCGAAATCTATTTATGTGGAAGTTCATTGAATTNGGGAAGAAAATTAAGTGTGGTAACTAATGTACCATGGGATCTGTATTTGGAGTTAATGTTAGTCATTTAGTTTTTGTGGAAGGATAATGCTCTAAGTACTAATTTTTGTATCAAATTTTTAATACCAATACATGTGACATGTGATTTGTCACCACTTAATTGGTGTTAATGTTTAATCTATTTGTGGTAAGTTTTAATACAACAATTAGTTGGTGACGACTTACATACTTTGGTACAAAAAATTTGGTACAAAAATTAGGATGTGTAGTGTTATTTTTGTGGAATAGAGTTAGATGGAATTTGCTTCCAAATGGGCCGTGATATACTACATTGCCAGAGGAAAACTTTGGGCTGGGTGAGCTAGGCCTAAGTATATTGTATATCCTGCGTTTCCAATATGTAACAAAATGCTTGTCGTTTCATGTTGTAAATGTCGTATACTAGAAAACGACGAGTTGTTTTCCGTTGTTTTTCTGTAAAACTTGCTTTGTTTCTTACTAAAAATATGTTGTCTATTGTTTTAAAGAAGTGAAAAGATTGGGACACCAAAATCTTACATCAAAAACTTACATCAATTATGACATCATTTTTAGATACATAATTTTAAGTGTTGTGGTCCTATTTGAAAATAAAGAGTGATTGAAATACATGTCACATCATATGGTGTAAGTTTTTTGAGTAAGATTTTGGTGTTCCAATAAAGAGTATTTGTTGGTCTAGAACTCAATTTGTAGTATCTAGCACCTAGTTTTCCTAATTGACAATTTTTGGCTCCGTTTTGGTCATTCTCTTGTAAGAGAGTTTAAAATAAATAGTTTGTTACCTATAGTATTTCATTCATAAATATATTCTTTGTTCTTTTAGCACACCGAACTCTCTTTCTCTGAGTTGAACATTTACACTGCATCGGGACACAAGATCTTTATACCTTAAAATAAATAAATCTACATGATAGATGTTTCTTTGGCAACTTATTATAACCTATTCATTTTAGAATACAAAACAAGTAGTGCAAAGAAAATCAACCAAAATGCATGAAATATGATGCTGATTTTGTATGTTTATTCTATAAGAAAGTTGTCCATGTGAAGAAAGATTGTTCCAAATACGCCAAATGGCGTGTTAAGAAAAGTATGCTATCATTAATCTTTAAAGAAACCCTTTTCTTTGTTAAAGTTGGAAATGACCTGTCGTTCATTTGATGCTTTAATGTCGTTCTTTGTGAAAACATGTGCTTCGTGTTTTATGGGTTTACTGTCGTCCACCAATATAAACCAAAAAGAATAATACGAAAAACATCATTTCTATTATGCAAAAATATTACTTTGCACCTCTGTTATCAGAAATTTAAATAAGTATTCCTTTAGGTCGTATTTAGTACTACTATTCATTTTAAAAATGCCAGTAATACCTTTCTTATTAAATGGTTAAAACTGTTATGAATTTATTAATTATATGTGGATATTCATATTCCATAACTCCTAACCTTTAGTTTTCCTAGCCCCCATTTAAATCTAGTTAATAGTGTTTTACATTGTAACATATATAATCTTTTAGTATTCTAACACTTATGGTTGTAAGCCTATAAATATGCCATTGAGCATGTATTGTATACAAAAAGAAAAATGGAATATTAAGAAAATTCTCTCTATATTTCTCTTGTGTCTTCTTCTTTTACTTTTGTGCATTTTCTATTCTATACTTTGCACTTAGTTTATTATATGTTATCAACACGAATATCTAGCCACTGGTTTTACATATTGTCAAGATGTGCTTCCGTTGAGGTATACTCTCTTTCGCTTAGTTAATTTTAATCCTCTTTGAATTTCTGGATATTATTGGTTATTTATAGAGAGTAGTAGCTAGCCGCTGTGAGAATTATATCTCATACTTGGAGCCGTTGCTCAAGTTTTATTACTTATTCTATAGCTTTGCAAATTCCCCGAAGAGAATATTGCACTTTAAAATTACGGATTCGTCATAGTCAATATAAGTATTGACATTAAAAGATGAATACATAATTCTTCGAAATCTATGTTTATATAACCAAATAATGCCATATATAGCACCCTAGAAGTTGAAAATGCTAATAAGATTGTGTATGGCACCCTTGTAATGTAAATCCAAGTACAAAAAAAAAATAGAAAAGTTTGCTGAATAAATTTCAAGAGCTATAGATAAAATACGGTCTACGACATATGTAATGACTTTTTTTATACATATATAATGTATTTTGTAAGGGTAACATATATATATATATATACACCAAATCGTAAGATTCCAATTCTAATGTGTGACAGTTCCATACTTAAATACTTCTGCATGACCTTAGAAGTGACGTGCATATTTCATAATAATGATTGTGAATTTACCATATGGTTAAAATGAATAATGATATTATTGTCATTTCTTTAACTATAAAAAAAATTATATAGCTATCTGAAGTGGACCAATTATATCATATAGCCACCTGAAGTGGAACAATTATATTTCTTTGAAAAAAAAACAGAAGAATATACCTTGTATTTGAATCAAGGACTAAAGGACCGAATTCATATTGGATTATTTCAAGAACAATACTATTTCTATTGAATTAGAAAAAGTAAAACTATAACTGTTTTTGTAGTAGTTTATTATTTTTAACAACATCGTAAGCTATTATTTAGCATTTATAAATATATATGCCGATTGATTACTCTTTCGATGTATTTGATGATTGCTTAAATTCGTACAAAATTAATGAATTACATAAAAGGTTATCAGTTATCGATGTTCTAAATTCTTATCCGATTGTAAATTTATTATTTCTAATTGTACATATACTGGTTATATTGTCATACAAATTTTGCGATCATGTTTTGTTAATTCTCTATCTACCACATGATGTATTTATATCTTTTATGATTTATATATATTTTTGGTTTATATTGAACGCATATAATGTCATATATGAAGGCTAAAACCTATGGATATTCTATGGTCTTATTCTAATTTTCCTGTATAGGCATATTATGATCTATTTGATTGTCTTGACTTACATGTTTTTCTAAAATATGTTCGATGAATATGTGAAATTCACAGATGCATATTATTTTATACATGTTTGTTCTCGGACTTGATTTTTATTTTCTCTTGCTTTGGTTTTAAATAAGTTATATTAAATATATATAAATATATATATCTATGGGAGTAATTCAGTTTTATATGCATATGAATGTGTATATATAAATACAAAATTATTCCCATGACTATTTATTACTGATTTTTATTTGATTGGGTGAAGAAACCAACTATAATGCTTATAGTTTTTGAATATACTAAATCAGTTCAATTACAATTATATTGATTACTAATCTTTGGACTTTGGTTTTACTTGAGAGTACATAAACTTTTGAGCAATCTCATTGGCTATATTCAAATAATTGTTTAGGAAATAATTGTATTTAGAACATTGTAGAATATTTATTTTGGACATATTAAGATAGCAAATTTATCTAAGCTTGAGTTCAATACTATTGAAATTTGTGGAAAAAAAATATTTGACGTGAGTCCTTGATGCTGAAATGCATTTGGATACTAATGAGTTGGGTGAGATCATTAAGGAAGAAATTAAGGCATCGGCCTAAAATACGGCTAAGCTTATGACATTATTGAGGCATTGTTTAAGTGAGAATTTGAAGTCTTAATACCTTATTATTAAAGATTCCAATGTCATCTGAAAACAAAGTATTAACGATCCGAAGTTCGTTATCCTACTGCCTGCTTAATTTGATTAGTTATATCAGTGCTTATAGGACTTTAAGGCCATGTCAAAGTACAATTCAACCATATTTAGAATAACCTCACAACTGAAATTGTGTAGTGATAAGACTATTTTTCATGTCTCTAACATACTCTTGCAGTAGTACTACAAAGAACGAAAATTTTCAAAAGTACTCTATATTTATTGCTTGTCTTCTGGTAGCTAAAAAAGACAATGCATTAATGATGATGAATCATCAGGCTAAGCCTATCAGTGTGACAACAGTCCATAAAGTGAATGTTGTATGTAGCCACAAGTGTGATAAATGTGGGCAATATATAGGAACAATGGATATGATTATAGGCATGCTCATAAAACATACTTGTGAACACCTACCAGAAGAAGAGGAGAAATAATGAGCATGCAGGACAAGAATGGACAACATGCTTATTGTAGATGTTGAGAGAAAGACCACTGGAGCCGTACTTGTTATACCCCCTAAACATCTGTTTGAGTTGTTCCAAAAGTACATACCTAAGAGTAAGGTCCATTTTAATGAATACAACAAGTCTTAGAAGAGAATTAGAAAATGTAGAGGACATAACCTAACTATATGTGATTCATAAGTTGACTTCCTAAAGGATTAATTGAGCTTAGATATTCTTATAGTTATTTATCATTGAATTTCAAATGTGTTCGAATAATTATTGGATATTGTTTTTAGTTTTTTATTTATTTACCTGTATTATTCTATACTGCAATGTAAATATCACCTTATTATCATTTTTTGCTTGAATATTAATGGGAATGATGCCAAACCCCATACTTCTGGAGAAATAAATTAGAAGTATGTTTAGTAGATAGTGCAATTATGCATATTATCCTATGGGATAGTGGATACCTTATAGATATGTCTTATTACGAAGGGTATATATTACAATTTCAGGCATTATTAAATAAATAGATGGCTCTAGAAGAGCCTCTCCACAAGCTTATATTGCACTTTCATATCATAAGTTGTAGGCATATTGCGTTGAACATGTAGTTCAATAATCAAATTTTAAAGGATTGGTATGATCGATTAGGTTACCCTATGTCTAGTATGATGAAACGAAGTATTGAGAATTATAATGGACATCCGTTCAAGAACCAGAAAAATCCTTCATATGATTTTATGTTGCATGTGCTCAAGGCAAATTAGTTAAAAGGTCGTCGTTGAAACCATTGTAATTTATAATAGATCCAAGAGAATATATGAGGGTCATTTCGATAAATTATAATTTTGACAGATGTCTAAATGCATTGGTCTTATGTTAACCTGTTGTCTATCTATAATTTGACCTTTGACAAACTGTTCACTCAAATTATTAGCTTATAATTAAGTGCAATTTTTATATTGTCCCTATAAGTCTAGAAGACTTGATAATATTAGTAAATTTATATTTCAATACTATAGTGATTATTTCTTGGTAATTGGGATGAAAGTTGAGCATCATATGACCCACACTTATACACAAGATGACCCAGTAGAGTTATTTATTAAAGCAAAAAGCTTATTGTAAATTGAAATCAAAATTACCTTTCATTATTTGGGGATATGATATTAAGCACACAATAGCCCTGATTCAAATTCGGTCATCTGCATATCACATGTACCCCTCATTATAACTTGTACATGAGCAGAAGCCTAAAAATTATTATTATCTACGAGTTTGTGGTTGTGCCACATGTTTGTCTATTCAACTGCCTTGATTAAAAGTATTCTTAAATACTTCTAACAGGTAATTTATTTACCGCATATTTTCTAATTGCTAATTTGACAAGGCACATTTCTCGACATTAGGGGGAAAAATGATACTTGTAGTATGAAAAATGTCGAGAAAATTCCTAGAAGGAAGACTAGTTAAGTATTTTAATTCTTGTACAAGTAAAAGTAAACTAGAAGTTTTCAGAAAATAACATAGTTGTTACAGATTGCAATTCAACTGCCAAAGATATTTATAGATGCTATGAGAGTGACAAAAAATCTTAAATTCCTGCTGCTAATACCCCAATAATGTTTGTGATCCCTATTAACAACACATGACCCATCGAGCTCGAAACATGCCAGAAGCATAGACGGCAAATTGGTGCTAAAGATAAGCATCGGTGAAAAAGAAAAGCAGCGTCACTTAGAGAAACCTTCTGAAGAGGAAGATCTTAGTCAAAGAGCTATAGCCAATATTAAAAAATAAACTGAGACGACGGACAATTAAATTCTCCAAATATGGCTCATGGAGTAGATGTGATCGACAAAAATTTCGAGATCTCAATATATTTTGTAAATATAGGAGAAACATTGAATAGAAATTTTGATCATCAACGATGTATTTGCCTCAACAGTTACTCTTGCTGTCTCAAGATAAATCTGGATCCAGAACTCATGAGTATGGTTAAATGACAGCATAAACATGATTGGCTATTATGGAAAGAGGCAATTCAGGCAGAGCTAGTCTCGCTTTCTAAAAGCAATATATTCGAACTTGTTGTGCTGACTCCTCGCAATATGAAATCGATTGTATATACGTGGATGTTTGTCCGAAAGCGTAATGAGAATAATGAGGTAGTAAGATATCAAGTGAGACTAGTTACCAAGGGTTTTCTCACAGAGACCAGACATTAACTAGAACGAAACTTATTCTCCTTTTTATAAATATGATCACATTCCGTTACCTGATTAGTATGGCAGTTAATGAGAAGTTTGATATGCGCCTCATAGATGTCGTATTAAAACTAGATATTAATATTCGTATGAAAATCCTAGAAGGAGTAAAGATAATAAAGATAAACATGCAATATATATTTAATTGAATTGCAGAAATTTTACATAAATTGTACTAATTTTGGAAAAGATTGATTCTATAAATTCTTACAGAAATTAGGATATGTGAACAATGCAATGTGCCACTACGTTTTTATACATATTTTATCTTGTTGGTTAGTATGCATTGATCAATAGTGTTATTCTTATTAGGGGGAGCAAATCAATATATAGCTGTACTCTTTTTCCTTAGTCAAATTTTTGTCTCACAGGATTTTTATTGACTAAAGGTTTTAATGAGGCAGCATATGCAATAGCTGAAGGATGTATGTTGTACTCTTTTTCCCTTCACTGAAGTTTTGTCTCACTGGGTTTTCCTAGCAAGGTTTTTAATGAGGCAACTTTAATAAATAATAAGAATATTGCACTCTTTTTCCTTTACCAGATTTTTTTGGTCCCAAAGGGTTTTACCTAGTAAGGTTTTAATGAGGCATATTCTAATGAACATGCAAGGGTGAGTGTTATGAATATATTAATTATATGTGGATGTTCATATTCTATAACTCCTAACTTTTAGTTTTCCTAGCCCCCATTTAAATCTAATTAATAGTGTTTTACATTGTAACATATATAATCTTTTAGTATTCTAGTACTTACGATTGTAAACTTATAAATATGCCATTGAGTATGTATTGTATACAAAAAGAAGAATGGAATATTAAGAAAATTCTCTCTACATTTCTCTTGTGTCTTCTTCTTTTACTTTTGTGCATTTTCTATTCTATACTTTGCACTTAGTTTATAATAAAAACTAGTAGTTATTTCTTACAATGAATAAAGAATTACACATTTATTTCTAATTTTGATAGGAGAGAAACAACCGGGGAAAGGAAAAGTGGTTAGAAAAAGAATGGCAGAGAGAAAGAGTTTACAGTTTACACTTACAATGCATAGGCAATTACACATTTGTTTTTAATTTCAAAACAAACTAATATATTTAAAATTAGCTTATTATCATTTTACCATGCTAATATTTTCTTTCCTTCGTGCATAAAAAAACAACATAAAGAAAAAATATTTTTTTTCTATCACTTATATTTCTTTTTCTTATATATATTTTTTCCTGCCCTTTTTCTTTCCTTTCTACAGAACGCAGTTTAACTCTAGATACGGGCAATTAACTGTACCTTCTAGTAACATGAAACTTGTTAAAGATTAAAATCAGAACCACATATCCTTTTGTTTTGTATGATCTGTAGTCCAAAATTGGCAACTCTAAAGATGGCAAGAGTAACAAATTGCAACTTGCAAGAGAGAAAAAGTTGCTCTGGTTTTCTTTGGTTTACAAATAACTTAATTGAGCACTGAGATTAGATTAGCCGTCACTAAACCCTGAAGCTAGCTGGACCCAACTACATTATCCGCCACAAACCAAGTGGAACTGGAATATCCAGTAGGAAAGCTGCTAACTTGTCACTTTAAAAAATGTTAATATTGAGATGAAACCTACCACTGCCCCCCTCAGCAACAAATAACACCAAACAAAACCAAAAAAAAAAAAAAAACATATATCATATGATCAGATTTTTCCCCAAGAAATTATGTAGTACTGCTGTAAACTTATTCATCAGTTGGACGAAGACCTCGCCTCACTGGGACTTTCTTTTGGTAATTCAATTGATAGGTTATACTTTACCTGAGCATTATTTCACCGAACAAAAGGTGGCTTCCTCACATCATTATTGTTTTCCCTCATTCTTGGCCTGGTATTACTACTTATGACCCACCATGCATATATACCATCATTATAGCGATTGAGTAGGTATGTTAATCAACCGATCCTAACACGATTCTTCTCTTTTTATCACTGGAGACAAAATAAATTAGTTAGAAAATTTTCACTTCGGAAAGAAAGAAGAGTGGAAAACGAGAATGATTTTTTTTTAAAACAAATAAATAAATAAATCAGAACATGTCTCTCCATGTCTGACGCGGCCATCTCATGTTTATTCCCCTCCTCATATTTTGACCTCCTTTCTCAAAAACTTCTAGGAAAAAATACAAACCAAAAAAAGAAAAAAAACGAAAAACGAACAGAGGAAAGAATGAAAACCTTTGCCACCGAAGTTTCACTTTCGATCCTACTCGTCTCTCTCATTCTCAACACCGAAGCCCATTACGCCGTCGAAAAAGAAGCGGTCCAATTCGTCGCTAGTCACGGCCACAACAGAGGCAGGAGCCAGAGAAAGCAAGCCAACGATGAATCGAAACCTCCAGCGCCACCACCAACTTCGCCAGAGCGTTTGGTATTTGCGGACCAAAGACTTGCAGTGGTTTACCCCGTAATCCAAAAATTCAAGTCCATAATCACCACCGACCCTTTGGGCGTCACCAAATCTTGGGTCGGCTCCGACGTCTGCAGCTACATAGGCTTCTACTGCGAAAGCCCCCCAGACAACGCCTCCGCCATGGCCGTTGCCTCTGTCGACTTCAACGGTTTCAAGCTTGGAGCTCCTACTCTCGACGGCTTCCTTGACCAGCTCCCTGATCTTGCTCTGTTCCACGCCAACTCCAACAACTTCGCTGGAACCATCTCCCCTAACGTCGCCAAGCTCCGTTACCTGTACGAGCTAGATATAAGCAACAATAGATTTTCCGGGTCATTTCCTAACGCCGTTCTCGGCATGGAAAGCTTGACTTTTCTGGATATAAGGTTCAATTTCTTTACTGGGTCAGTCCCGCCTCAGATTTTTTTCATGCAGAATCTCGATGCTCTGTTCATCAACAACAACGATTTCATGCAGAAGCTTCCTGATAATCTAGGGACCTCTCACATTCTATATCTCACTCTGGCGAACAACAAGTTTATAGGTCCAATCCCCTCAACCATTGCGAAACTGTTTTCGTCTTTGACTGAAGTTTTACTCCTTAATAACCGGTTAACGGGTTGTCTTCCGTACGAGATTGGGTTTCTAAAAGAGGCCATTGTGTTTGATATTGGGAATAACCAGTTAACTGGGCCATTACCATCCTCACTGGCTTGTCTAGACAAGGTGGAGCAGCTTAACTTTGCTGGTAATTTTTTGTACGGTATGGTACCGGAAGTGGCCTGCGTGCTCGAAAATTTGGCGAATTTTTCATTGTCTGATAATTACTTCATCTATGTTGGTCCTGTTTGTAGGGGCTTGATCGAGAGTGGTGTTCTCGATGTTAGGAGAAACTGCATTCCCGGTCTTCCAAACCAGAGATCTATAGAGGAGTGTGCGGCTTTCTTTGCATATCCGAAGAGGTTGTTATGTCCGTACAAGTGGTCTTATAATCACATACCATGTGAGCTTCCTCACTTTAGCTCTCGTGCTTCTTTGAGCCCTACTCATCAAGTGTCTTCCCCACCCTGACCTCCTATATTTATATTTTGAAAAGACAGCTTGAATCTTGACTTGTAATAATCTCGAATTGCTTTGGTATGTCATTATTTTGCTTCCTTCTTTCCCCTGTAATTTGTATTTTTTTCCATTTGAAATTGAGTGTCGATGGTCTTAAAAGTTCAGCCATGCATTGCTTTGCATAATCAATCACAGTGATAGCAGTTGACAAGGAATTTTTTTTTTTTTAAATCTCCACATTGACCTCTTCTCTTTTTGTTTTGTTCCCTCTAATCTATATAAAAAATTCAAGATGCACCTCAGATAGTTTTTCTCTGGATTTATAAATTGAATGACATTATATAATTAGAGTAGTGACTATTTAGTACCAAAAAAAATTAAAAACCACGAAGTTATGTATATATATATTTTTTCCCTCTCCTTCTACAAATTGCTTCTTGAAAAACCACGCTAATCATGAATAAATGTAGAGAAAAACTGCCAAGATATTTAGTACTGATTGATATGAAATAGTAAGAACAGTAATATTATAAATATTGATTAAACTTATGTTAGTGAGGTTATTCCCCCCCAGGTAACAAAATAATAGAAAATTATATTTGAGTATGATTAACTCAAATCACAAAAATTGGGTAAAGAAAAAATTGCTATGCACTAAATAATGCATATGGTCCCAAATTGGAGCATAAAGGGTTGGGAATAGGGCGTGCAATCTCTCTCCTACTATTTCATGGCAAAGCGACTTTTTGGGATATCTTCTTTCCCAACCCGAGTGCCGGTAGGTTTGTTTTTTTCCAATAAAATAAAATAAAAATAAAGAGGTCCTTGGTTGAGTGAGGTAAGGCCGATGATTCAACGAACTCTACGAAATTTATCGTCTAACCTGCCTATGTAATTAATGAAGCCGTCAGCTTAAAAATTTGCCGCCCCATCATTGCAAAAGATTTTAGATTAATAATATGAATAACCAATGTACCTTTTCCTTGGCCACTGTTTTTGGGTTTTAGAAGTTGTTATTAGCCGATTATGTTATCAATGCCTTACCGGGAGCTTGCATTAGCCAGCATATACCAAGTGGACACTACGCTAGAGAGTTTGCTAGCTTTCAGCACTTTTTTTCCCCCTTTCTTTATTCCATGTCAATAACAGTCGGTTGATTAGCGATAATAATTAAGTTTAGGGAGCAAAGCACCTTAAAAGTCTTGATGATAAGACATCAAGGCTTATCTAGGCCCCGCTATATCTATATCTTTTATCTCTTCTTGAGGCCGATAATGATTTATTATCATCGTTGGTACCAACTCAATAAAGACTTCCCTTTTCGTTATCAAATGGCTGCCATAGAGCTTACAAGTAATTGCAAATATATTTTCTAGAAAATCAGGTTGCTAAAACAAGACATATAGCTAACGCAGAAGTACAACTACTTATATATTAAGTACAACTACTTATATATTGTGAGTAGTTGACTGCAGAAGCATATCCTCTGTCTCACCCTTCCTGTGTCCTTCTTTGTCCTTCCAATGAAATAACGCTATGTCAGAAATAATTTTAAACACTAAAAAACGAAGTAACAGAGCCGTCTTCTTTTGGGGGAAATTGAAAACTTTGCTAAAAGAAATAGATAAATGAGGCACTTTTTTAATTCATTCACAAGGTGCAGTTTATATACACGTACATAATTTTACATTTAAGGTAAATTACATAAAAGAGATGTTAATTAGAGATATGCTAGCTGTACGAACATTGAGCTGTTGGAGACATGCCATGACACATGGTTCCAGCTATGGAATGCCGACTTTGATGGTCCTCAATCTTTGGTATTGAATATCCATGATCATAGAAATCATAGGAACGTTGACTATGTTCCTCATCATGCCCCCTCAAGCTGGAGTGGGAATGGGGATGAAGACCCAGCTTGTAGCGGAAGAGAATGAAAGCATCCTTAGGTAGAGGCTTGGTAAAAATATCAGCTAGTTGAGAAGAGGAAGGAATATGTCGTGTAACAAGGGTTCCTATAGCCACTTTTTCACGAACAAAATGATAATCCAACTCTATATGCTTTGACCGTGCATGAAACATAGGATTAATAGACATGTACGAGATACTAATATTGTCCAAAACAATTGAGGTGGCCGTGAGAGTGGGATGCCAATGTCTCGTAGTAAAAATGTTAACCAAGTGATCTTTGCTGCAGTTGAGGCCGTGGACCGATATTCTGCTTCTGAGCTTGAATGAGCAACAGTTGATTGCTTATTGGAGCACCAAGAGACACAATTTGCACTGAGGAAAACACAAAAACCTATTGTGCTTCTTCTAGTAATTGGACATCCAGCCCAGTCAGCATCATTGAAACCATAGAGAGTAGTTCGACTTTGGGAGAGATAGCATAAGCCAAAGTGTTGCGTTCCTTTATGGTACCTGAGTGTTCGCTTTATGGCTCTCAAGTGGACCAAAGTGGGGCTATTAAAATGTTGACAAACTTTGTTGACAGCATGGATGATATCTGGTCTCATAAAAGTCAAATATTGTAAAGCTCCAACTATGCTATGATATGTGACAGCATCAATGGAAACTTCATCTGAGCTCGTAGGCTTGTTTTTCATCACCATGGGAGTAGCAAGATGGGTACATTCAAGTATCTGACTTTGATGAAGGAGTTCTTGACTGTATTTTCGTTGAGAGAGAAAAATACCACCAGTAAAAGATTAACCTCCACGCCTAGAAAATAGTATAAGCTCCCAAGATCTTTGATCTCAAATTCTTGGCTAAGTTGAGTTATTAAGGTGTTGATAAAAGTATCATTGTTACCTGAGACAAGGATATCATCTACATAGATGAGAAGAATCATAGTAACATCATTTTTGCAATAAACAAAAAGGGACGAGTCAGCTTTGCTACAATAGAAGCCAAGATGAAGTAGAAATTGAGACAAACGATCAAACCAAGCACGTGGTGCTTATTTTAAACCATATAGTGACTTCTTTAGGAGACAAACATAATCTGGCAGCGATGGATTAGTGAACCCAAGAGGTTGCTCCATATAAACAGTTTCTTTGAGATTCCCATAATAAATAGGCATTTTTGACATCAAGTTGTCTCAAATTCTATTTCAAAGACAAGGATGGAGCAATGACTAGACGAATAGTAATTGGTTTAACAACTGGACTAAAAGTTTCATCATAGTCAACTCCTGATACTTGAGTAAATCTTTTTGCAACTAATCGCGCCTTAAAACAATCAATGGAGCCATTCACGCGATAAACCCATTTAGATCCGAGTATGCTGATGTTGGAAGGTCTAGGAACAAGTTACCACGTATTATTGTCGTGGAGAGCCTGTAATTCTTCTTTCATTGCTTCAATCCACCGGGAATTCTTGAGGGCTGTTTTCAAGGTCTTAGGCTCACATGGTAACGTAGTTGGTGCACCATTTGTGGCCAAAGCAATAGTCTTGTAAATATGTTGGTGGTAGACGAGATCGTGTAGGACGTGTTAAGATCTGGTCGACGAGATCGTGTAGGACGTGTTAAGGTCTGGTCAACGAGATCTCTAGAATTTTCGGGTTGATGATGGTCATTTGAGGATTCAGAGGTAGCAAAAATAGATGAAGAGATTTGCTCTACAGTTTCAGAAATATTTTCAATAATATCTGGTGTGGAACCTGCAACTAAATCAAAATCGCAACAATCAATAGAAGATGATTTTGGAGTTTCTGAATTTTCATAACTTTCCATTTTAGATAATTCTGAATTTTCGGAGTTATGTAGTTTTAGTTGCCTTTTTAGATGTGTCAAACTATTCATCTAGGGAAGGAAATTCGGATACCACCAAAACTGGAGATGAAGCAGTAATGATCGGTGGCTTGAAAGGAAATATCTCCTCATCAAATACAACATGTCTTGATAAAACACCATCTTTGTTTTCAGTTCAAAGCAGCAGTACCCTTTGTGAATTGGGCTATAACCAATAAAAACACAAGGGTACGTTTTCTTATCAAATTTAGAGCTGGCTTGATATCTTAATAATGGAAAACATTGACATCCGAATACACGCAAGCCACTATAATCAGGATGTCTGCTGTAGAGCTTGTAGTAAGGGCTGTCATTCTGCAATACTGATGAAGGTATTCTATTAATAAGATATATTATAGTAAGAAAAGCTTCCACCCAAAGAGACAAAGGTAGACTTGCATGAAAAAGCATTGTCAATTCAGTTTCAACAATATGTCGATGTTTTCGTTCTGCCATCCCATTTTGTTCTGGAGTCCCAAGACATAAAACATGTTGTTCAATTTCACAATTTTGGAGATACTCAATGAAAATATTTGAGCTAAATTATCCTCCTTCTTCACATTGAAATACTTTAATTTTCTGATCAAATTGATTTTCTGTCATCCTTTGGAATTTAAGAAAACAACTGAAAAATTCAGATTTCCTTTTTAATGGATAGAGCCATGTGAACCTTGAATAATCATCTATAAAGATTGCATAAAAATGGAAATGTTGATTTGACATTAATGAGGCAGGACCCTAAAGATCACAATGGATTTTATCAAGAGGAAAATGTGAGATTTTATTCAAATGCTTGAAAGGTAGTTCACAACTCTTACCCATCTGGCAACTAACACATATAGAAGGTTTAGTTAGCTAGTTAGAGACATCAGTAACCTTCTTTTCCCTTAACAAAGATAGTATCTTTGAGCTTGGGTGCCCAAGCCTTTGATGACAAATAGATGAGGATGAGCTACCTCTCCTTATTGCACTCAACGTCTCTTGTTTATTTCGGTCTAAGGCATATAATTGTCTGTTAAGAATTAACGAACGATAATCGACAATAAGAATGAAAAATAAGAACACACAGTTTTTAAGTGGAAAACCCTAATCGGAAAAAACCACTGG